>JABXNX010003650.1:0-24881 GCA_014843695.1 Archivesica marissinica | reverse complement strand
CACAGGTGCGATTGCATCAGCACAGGCGTGATTGCATCAGCATAAGCGCGACTGCATCAGCACAGGCGTGATTGCATCAGCACAGGGGCGATTGCATCAACACAGGCGAGATTGCATCAGCACAGGCGTGATTGCATCAGCACAGGCGCGATTGCATCAGCACAGGCGTGATTGTATCTGCACAGGCACGATTGCATAAGCACAGGCACGATTGCATCAGCACAGGCGCGATAGCATCAGCACATGCGCGATAGCATCAGCACATGCGCGATAGCATCAGCACAGGCGCGATTGCATCAGCACATGGGTGATAGCATCAGCACATGCACGATTGCGTCTGCATCAGCTATGTCTAAATAGCACCAATTTCACAAAAAGCGCTTATTAAAACTAAATAAAATCCGTAAACAAATAAAATATCACTCTCAATTATATACTAGAGGACATAGACAACGCACACCTATAGTATATGATTATTATTACATGAAAACAAAATACGAAGGATTCTATCAAAGATATATCACATCTTTATTACAAAACACAAACTGAACACCTAAAAATATTCCAAAATATTTAATACTATGTATTTATATAGTTATTGTTTTTCATGTAAAAACACACTTATCCGAAGTGTGCGTTTTATGTGTCCTCTAGTATAATCAACAGTTACTTACTTACTTACTTCTTTAGTAATACCAATAATAGCATATCTGTGTGACATAAATGATTTAAGCATACCCATAACGTTTGCTCCAGAGATGAATTCACTCTTGATAGGTACACTGATTCCAACGATGCGCCCATCTACTCGCTTGTTAACTCCTCGGGCTTGTGAACCTCTTGGAGCAGACCTGTCTGGGATACCTGGTTGAACCTCACCCTGTTTTATAAAAAAATAGGATATTGAAGACGAATACCATTCGACGAAATCCGCCTCCGTGGTCGAGTGGTTAAGGTCGCTGACTTGCATGCCACTGTAACTTATCATCACTGATGGCAACTGGTTCGAGCCCCGCTCAGACCGTGTATCTTTATATGACAAAGTTGGCAGTTTCTTACGGAAGTACTGATTAACCGCTGGAGCCTGCCCCGGACATGCGTTTTTAGGTAAACTGCCCGTCGCTCAAATGGGCAATCTGTAGCGATGTTATTATTTACTATTAGTGTATGATGCTGAGAAGTAATATCTTATATAATAACCAAGTATGAGGGGTATGTTCATTTCATTGTATTATCGAACTATATTACACCGAGTAGACACAGCAAGAACTAATACCCGGTATAGCATGAACCACGCTAATAGTTTTCTATGTTTATATCGAATTTTCACATAACCATTTCCCTCATAGAAGCACCTATTGACGCCATTACCAATACGAATTACATTGACAATGTAATAGTCAACCAAATGTTCATAATAAAGGCCAGAATCTCATGTAGTCCCAGTAGACTATTAGCTATGGGGTGTGATAGATATGGCGACTACCTATCTGCATGATAGCTAAATGAATGTCGTTTGTATGGAGATATAATAGTAAATTAACCTAAATCTCTATGTAGTCCCAGTAATATCTATGGAGGTGGGATAGATATGGCGACTACTTATCCACTGCATGATAGCTAAATGACTGTCGTTTGTATGGAGATATAATAGTAAATTAACCTAAATCTCTATGTAGTCCCAGTAATATCTATGGAGGTGGGATAGATATGGCGACTACCTATCTGCATGATAGCTAAATGACTGTCGTTTGTATGGAGATATAATAGTAAATTAACCTAAATCTCTTTGTAGTCCCAGTAATATCTATGGAGGTGGGATAGATATGGCGACTACCTATCTGCATGATAGCTAAATGACTCGTTTGTATGGAGATATAATAGTATATTAACCTAAATCTCTATGAAGGAACGGGTTAAATAAGACAATTATTTTTATTTTAGTTTGAAACGTACTTCTATGATGGGAACGATGCATACTTGAGCTAAATGGCCATGTTTAGATGACCATAAAATATGCCATAAATGACATCACTGACAGCTTGAGTGCGAACACGATCGTGCAGTTAAATTATATTATTACGGACAGATTTCCTCTTTATTTTAGGCCAGTAGTTTGATTCGATGTCTTTGTTTACATGTGTGAAATATAAGGAACTTCGTAATGGTTATATGGAATCGCCGACACTAATAAATACAAATATAAAACACCAGTTTATGTTTGGGTAGTCATGTAAACACATGTATTGCCCTCGAACTTACCGGAACAGTTTGTCTCACTAGGGACACGACAGTTCCAGAACTGGATGGATGAGTCCCGTGGCCTGTAAATCTTCCTTCAAACTGGCTTGCTCCACCACCACCACCCCGACTTGATGTCTCTTGGAATGTAGAACCGCCTCCAGATTGACTGCCTACGAATATGTTAATGATAAGAATGATATATTTTACAAATTATAAAACAATCTTGCTATGCCATTCGTCGCTACACGTTCATGACGACCACCAACACGTACATGACGACCACCAACACGTACATGACGACCACCAACACGTACATGACGACCACCAACACGTACATGACGACCACCAACTATCCTCATGCAACACCTGTGTTCATAAATAAACGCATACCTCGTGCGGAAGATTAATTGCGCCGCATATACACCACGACAACCATCGAGAATCTTTACACCTGTATTTATGATTAAACGCAGGTCTACAATCAGATGAAAACATCACAGTCACTTATTTTATACCAATTAATTTTAACTTTATTGCGAAACAATTTTACAACTTATAGTAAGCACGCTCGAGACATCATTACTGATGGAATCCATCGCAACGAGGGAGAGAGAAGAGGCAACGTGGAATTTAAATGCCTTGCCTAATGGCACAGTCGTAACAGCTCCAGTGGTGCTCGAATTCCGGACATTTCGCATCTACAACTATCTATAGTTGTCAATAAACCCCTACCTCCTGATGTCGCTCCAGCTCCAAATGTTCCGCCGACGACACGCCCACCAACGATCGTCCCTGCCGGTTTTTTCGTCTCCATTCTCAATTGTACTGTTCTCTTAGACCCACCCGGTCCCTGTACCTGGTTACCCTGGTTACCCTGGTTACCCTGGTTACCCTGGTTACCCTGGTTACCGGTGTTAGATCCCATCCCACCTAAGATACGAACACATTTAAAATAAGAAGCTCTGGAGAAAATACAACCGAGACCATTAATTGGGCCGTTATTGAGTTTCTGATAACATCAACGTCATTTAGCCAGAAGTAAATTAGTGAAAAATCGACAGACTGGAACCCAGGCTGGAACCCAGGCTGGAACCTGGAACCCAGGCTGTAACCCAGGCTGGAACCTGGAACCCAGGCTGTAACCCAGGCTGGAACCTGGAACCCAGGCTGTAACCCAGGCTGGAACCTGGAACCCAGGCTGTAACCCAGGCTGGAACCTGGAACCCAGGCTGTAACCCAGGCTGGAACCTGGAACCCAGGCTGTAACCCAGGCTGTAACCCAGGAACCCAGGTTGGAACCCGGAACCCAGACTGGAACCCAGGCTGGAACCTGTAACCCAGACTGGAACCCAGGTTGGAATCTGGAATCCAAGCTAGAACCTGGAACCCAGACTGGAACCCAGGCTTGAACCCACGCTGGAACCTGGAACCCAGACTGGAACCCACGCAGGAACCCAATAACCCAGGCTGGAACCCAGGCTGGAACCTGTAACCCAGACTGGAACCCAGGCAGGAACCCAGGCTGGAACCTGGAACCCAGACTGGAACCCACGCAGGAACCCAATAACCCAGGCTGGAACCCAGGCAGGAACCCAGGCAAGAACCAGTAACCCAGGCTGGATATATATATATATAACAAGAGACTAGTATGTGGATTAATTATTTAACACAATGAAACAGGAATAGTTATGTTAGTTTGTTTGTTTGGTGATCGCCAGCTTAGGTCATATAGCAACTATCCAGCTGTGTTTTGGTGGAGGATGCTCGCAGAGGCCCGTCCGAGCAGTATAACCCGGGTACGTCCACCGACCTTCTACAAGTCAGATGGATAGCTTCCTCACATGATGAAATAAGTTGACACCAGAAACTTCATTTTAACACTCAAACATAATCATAATACCACCCAAGCATAATCGTGACCATATCCACCACTGTCCTTAACCTCATGCAAATCTAATTTGAACACTCAAAATGCTATTGTTAATGAGTAAAGCAACTTTTTAAAAAAAAGTTTCCATTTCAGAATTAAACAATTTTTTAAAAATAAATTATAATATTGCAGTTCGTTTTATAATTGTTAACTTACCAGTGATAACCGCCGAATGGCCGCCAGATGTAATAAAAGCTGGTGTGTTGAACGAGCCATTCTCATGAGACTTAGCCATTTCCTGCATCTTTCTTAAAATAGTATTCAGTTTGGCCATATCTAGTTGCTGGCCGGATGCAGTTCCACCTGTAATTGCAATGTTTCATAGAGACACTGCTGTGTTGCAAGTGCAGGCTAATTAATTGAATTACTTTCTTTACTAATTTCTACACGTTCAAGGGTCACTGCATCAAACGTCCATGCACAAAATGTATGATTTTAAAAGTAGGCGTTGGAGCAAACTATTTAGTTTTGTGTAAGGAGTGTTGTATCAGTTAAGATGACGACAAAGACGAAAAAGAAGATGAAACATGATAATGAAGATGAAAATGACGATGAAGAAGCGCATGATGATGAAGAAGAACAAGATGGTGAAGAAGAACATGATGATGAATATGAACATGATGATGAAGATGAACATGGTGATGAAGAAGAACATGGTGATGAAGAAGAACATGGTGATGAAGATGAACATGGTAATGAAGAAGAACATGATGATGAAGATGAACATGGTGATGAAGTAGAACTTGATGATGAAGAAGAACATGATGATGAAGATGGATGAACATGATGATGAAGATGAACATGGTGATGAAGAAGAACATGATGATGAAGATGGACATGACGATGAAGAAGAACATGATGATGAAGATGAACATGATGATGAAGACGAAAATGATGAAGAAGATGAAGACAAAGAAGAATTTGATGATGAAAAAGAAGATAAACATATTTTATAAGAATAACATATTTTATTTCACTGATAAATTTCTATATTTCATTTGATAGAATAAAATAAATAATGTTTAGTTGATGGAATCAAATTATATTAAGAACACAACTGTGAACTTAAGAAATGCTATAAGAATGTTCAGCCTATCCAAACGATTACTGTGGTAAAACTAGAGACAATGTATATGTCCAGTAAATAGAAATATAATGTTACCATGGTAATCATGAGAAAACTTATATATTCATTTCATTGACGACTATTGCTAAGTATGGAATACCCGTCCATGTCCATGGTATATAATACAGAAGCTTTATTAACATCATTTGGATCACGTTACTCTTCCACACCGGAGTAATTGATCATGATGACTTGGCTTACTAAACATGCTTATTGTAAATTGATATGCAGCAAATTACCATTTATGACAAGGACCATATCAGGTTATATAGAAGGTTAATGCAACGGTGAACTGTATTAGTGTTACCGTTCGTATCTTATTAATCTCAATATGATAAAGAATATATTGACCAAATGTGCCTTTACTAATTGTGATGATTTGATTTTGATTTAACCACATTTTATTGCATATGCATATTAAACAGTACAGTTGACATACATGCATGATACAGAATAGAAATTAACAATGTATAAGATGCATACACACATTTGTGTAGCATTGCAAAAGGGTCGGGCCACAAGTTATAACCAATATTAGAAAACGGCCCTTCCCAATAATCAAACTTTATTAAACAAAAGGTGCGATATCATCTCAGTACTGTCAATTTTACCCTATGTTGATATGAATAAACGGAAAAAAACATTATTAATATAAACAGAAATTGTGATGAACCATTGTTTCGCTTTGTTCATACCAGAGGTATTCCACTGCCACGTGTTACTGCCACCTGTCCCTCCTGCAAGTCTAAGCTGTGCCAATAACGCGTCTATGGCTTCAACAGACTGCCCTTGATTATTTCCTCCGGCAATATCACGTGTGGCATTCCACTTCCAGGCAGCATTGCCACTCTGTCCCCCTGCAAGCTTCAGCTGCTGCAAGAGCGACTCTATTGCATGTCTGTTGGCATCTACTGACGCACCCTTGGTTCCTCCAACCGTACTCCACTGCCAGGTTCCGGATGTGGTGTTCTGTAATAAATCAACTTGATTCAAATTCGTGACTCGAACTGTATTCATGAAAGACAATCACGAAAACGGCGTGTAGGATGTTTTTGATAAATGTTGGTTAGTTTAATGTTCGTTTGTTTGTTTTTGGGTTTAAAGTCAAAGTCGCACCGGCTTATTTCATATGGCGGTATTTGGGTAGTACCCGCGCCTTGTGAGCAGTATTGCTACCGACCTTCAGCATGCCAGCTAGACAGCTCCGTCAGCGGTAAAGGATGGCCAAATGAGTTGAAGTCAACTGTCGTAGCCCATTTGAATAAATCGACATCTTATATAATATACAAACTGAATTCTACCCAAATTCACTCTTCAACAAGTTCAATGTTACCTGCATCTTAGCCAGCTCTCTCATCATATCGTCCCATGTCATTCCTGACATACCGGAGACGTCATTTGTAACGGTTTTTGTTACATCTAAGGTTGTTGAACCTGTTCTAGTGATCGGTGCTTTGGATCCAGAGGCTTCCCATTGCCAAGAACTTACAGATCCTCCGCCTGCAATGCACGATAGCTAATATAAATAGCTGACAGTTTTATGACAACGGTACGTCTGCTGTTGTTAGAAAACTTGTTAATGTGTACTAACTACTAAACAAGATTGTCGCTAATTGCAACTATTGTGTTTCTAGTTGGGTACTTTGTCGTAGATGCCGATATTTTACGGGGAATAATAAATTTTAAATAGAGGCGACGATTTCAATAAATTGGAGACTTTTTATTGGACTGAGCATGTCGCTTAATGGATAGAACAGACAAGGTAATTGGACTGATACAGAAAATAAACGAGCAGCTGGTTGTGACGTGTATCTTATATACACACGCATGGTAATAACAAAGTATGTGACAGACGGATCTGTAGTCCTGTGGTTGCCCATATGAGCGACGCCTCCTGAAGAGATTAGACATTTTAGAATATTAGAGGATAGTGCATTGATACAGACAAAGACCCATTCCAGAGTCTCCTCTGGTTCTTTTACGTGCATTGTGTAAAGCATCGACACGAGACCTCGGTTTAAAGTCACATATGAAAGAATGTTAATATTAATAGGGTCCCCTTGACCTTTGATTCCTAGTCCAACGTGTTGACAACTTAATTACCTGTAAAGTCAAACGGCGTGTGTTTTACGTTTATGTATCGTCGCTACCGGTTGCCCATATGAGCGACGCCTCCTGAAGAGATTAGTCATTTTAGAATTTTGGAGGATAGTGCAATGATACAGACAGATACCCATTCCAGAGTCTCCTCTGGTTCTTTTACGTGCACAATGTACAGCACCGACACGAGCCCTCAGTTTATGTCCCCATCTGAAAGACTGTTAATTTTATTAGTGTCAGACGGGGGATCGAGCCTGCGATCCCTGGATTACCAGTCCAGCGTGTTACCACTGGTCAAATAGTGCAACGAAGTATGCATGTGTATACCTCTCATGCTTGCATTACCTCCATTCAGAAAGATCATGCTGGATGTCCTACGAGCATTCCGTGATATACTTGATGTCATGTGCAATTCTATTCTTAGAATTCAAAATGACGCCCGTTTGTTAAAGCGTCCCATTTACTACTGACTAAAATTTAAGTTGGTTAAACAATTAATTATACATTACTTTCGCATGCTGGTTATTAGAAACTTACATTGTAAATATAAAGCATGCATCTTATTTATTTATATTCTCACACGAAAAAGAAAGTGTGCACTTTTGGTATCAAAATGTGCAAAAATGTATTTGCTACACGATGATTTACTTTTAATTGAAATTTGATAATTATCAGAACATTGTTTTACGTGTGATATATAATTTTCCCTCTAACCAAGTGCACACTTACTTTTTCGTGTGAGTATATATTTTGAATTAAAAACGCCGAAATATCATACACTCGATCAGAGATAAGTTTAAAAACATAATGTTCGATTGTGATTTCTAGGGTAACATATATAATTATGTTCTGCGCATTTTGGGTATACAGACGTTTCCAGAATCGCTCTGCGCGTTTTGGGTATACAGACGTTTCCAGAATCGCTCTGCGCGTTTTAGGAATTCCAATACTGATGCGCTATTCTAGAATCGACCTGCGTAATTCTGCAATCGCGCAAAGCGTTATTTTATCAGATAAAACTTTTATAATGGTCTTGCACATTTTTGGAATGTCTTGCGCAATGTTGGAATAGTGAGTTTGAAGTATCATACGTTTGAAAAGGGATGCTTTTAGAGAATGACAACACATCGTTTTTTTGTTTTAAACCCATTAAAAAATATGCATTATTACAAAAACAGAAACAAATCGACTGTACATGTATGCTATACGTAAAATACAAAGAAACGCAAATAAATATATTCAAATAAACATGAAAGTCGACATTGTCATAACATTAAAATGTTGTTAATACCGTTTTGAAGTATAATAGTATCGAAACAAATAATACAATGAAAAAGACATGAAAGTCGGCGTAGATTATGATTTCTAGTGTAACATATATGTCTATATATTGGATCTGACATGAGTGGTGATTTCATAACATATATTTTATGAAACGAGTTTCATGAACTATCGTATGAAATCACCACGAGTGTAAGATCCTTTGTATCACATTACCATAGTAACAACAACCGTATTGGATTTTAATAATATTTTTGCGCATATTAACACTCCTACTTTCATTTTTGGCGCCAAAGGTCAGCACAAATGGTCATGACGTCACTAAATTGACATAGCGTCACTACGCAAAGCAGCGTTATATTTATGTTTTAAACAGCGTTATAATTGCGCAAAGACTTCTTTTAACTCGTAGTTTGTCCTGCCAATAACGTTACCAATTTAAATAGAACTGTGTATACTTTAAAGATTAATTTACAAATTATACTGATTATTCTCTCAACCAATCAGAATCTGTCCACTGTATTACACTGAATACAAGCACATTTATGTGAGAGAGAAAAAAGATATTTTAAAAATGTCACACTCAAAACGAACGTTAATAGTTGTGAATATTATCACATGGCATACAAATTATATGGACTGATAGCAACATATGGGTGCAATATCACAACATGAGCATGATCATACACATGGCTCGCGAAATAACTTTTGCCAGCGTTAGAAAACAACTCTCGCACCAGAATTACACATTAACGCTTTAATTAAATCAGCTGATTTTAAAATAAATGCCATTACCTTTAACTGGTCCACCGGAAGAAATTCCAGTCATTTCATTGATGATCTGAACATCTGCCGAAGACGTACTTCCGCTTCCGGGGGTGTTAGCTGAAGCTAATCTCTCCCATTGTCCTAATATATTCAAGTAAGGAGAAACATTGGTTAGCAACGTGTTTTAAAATGGATATAACATAATAGAACATAACATAGCATAGCATAACATACCATAGCATAACATACCATAGCATAGCGTAACATAACATAGCATAGCATAGCATAACATAGCATAGCATAGCATAACATACCATAACATACCATAACATAACATACCATAGCATAGCATAACATAGCATAGCATAGTATAACATAACATAGGATAACATAGCATAACATAGCATAACATAACATAGCATAGCATAGTATAACATAGCATAGCATAGTATAACATAACATAGCATAACATACCATAACATAGCATAACATAACATAGCATAACATAACATAGCATAACATAGCATAACATAGCATAACATAGCATAACATAGCATAACATAGCATAACATAGCATAACATAGCATAGCATAACATAGCATAACATAACATAGCATAACATAGCATAGCATAACATAGCATAACATCATAACATAGCATAGCATAGCATAACATAACATAGCATAGCATAGCATAACATAGCATAACATAACATAGCATAGCATAACATAGCATAACATAACATAGCATAGCATAGCATAACATAGCATAGCATAGCATAGCATAGCATAACATAGCATAACATAGCATAGCATAGCATAACATAACATAACATAACATAGCATAGCATAACATAGCATACATAGCATAGCATAACATAGCATAACATAACATAACATAGCATAGTATAACATGACATAGTATAACATACCATAGTATAACATAACATAACATAACATAACATACCATAACATAACATAACATAACATAGCATAACATAGCATAACATAACATAGCATAACATAGTATAACATAACATAGCATAACACAGCATAACATAACATAACATAGCATAGCATAACATACCATACCATAGCATAGCATAGCATAGCATAACATACCATAACATAGCATAACATAACATAGCATAACATAACATAACATAACATAGCATAACATAACATAACATAACATAGCATAGCATACCACAGCATAACATAACATAACATAGCATAACATACCATAGCATAACATACCATAGCATAACATACCATAGCATAACATACCATAGCATAACATAACATACCATAGCATAGCATAACATACCACAGCATACCATAGCATAGCATAACATAACATAACATACCATACCATACCATAGCATAACATAGCATAACATAACATAACATACCATAGCATACCATACCACAGCATAACATAGCATAACATACCATACCATACCATAGCATAACATAGCATAACATAACATAACATACCATAGCATAACATACCACAGCATAACATAGCATAACATACCATAGCATAGCATAACATAACATAACATACCATACCATAGCATAACATAGCATAGCATAGCATAACATAACATAACATAGCATACCATAGCATAGCATAACATAACATAACATACCATACCATAGCATAACATAGCATAGCATAGCATAGCATAGCATAGCATAGCATAACATAACATAACATAACATAGCATAGCATACCACAGCATAACATAACATACCATAACATAACATACCATAGCATAACATACCATAGCATAACATACCACAGCATAACATAACATAACATAACATAGCATAACATAACATAGCATACCACAGCATAACATAACATAGCATAACATAACATAACATAGCATAGCATAACATAACATAGCATACCACAGCATAACATAACACAGCATAACATACCACAGCATAACATAACATAACATAACATAACATAGCATAACATAACATAACATAACATAGCATACCACAGCATAACATAACATAACATAACATAGCATAACATAGCATAGCATAACATAGCATAACATAGCATAACATAACATAGCATAACATACCATAGCATAGCATAACATAACATAGCATAACATAACATAACATATCATAACATAACATAGCATAACATACCATATCATAGCACAGCATACCATACCATACCATAGCATAACATAGCATAACATAACATAACATAACATACCATAGCATAACATACCATAGCATAACATACCATAGCATAACATAGCATAACATAGCATAACATAGCATAACATAGCATAGCATAACATAACATACCATACCATACCATAGCATAACATAGCATACCATAGCATAGCATAACATAACATAACATACCATACCATACCATAGCATAACATAGCATATCATAGCATAGCATAACATAACATAACACGCATACCACAGCATAACATAACATACCACAGCATAACATAACATACCATAGCATAACATACCATAGCATAACATACCACATCATAACATAACATAGCATACCATACCATAGCATAACATAACATAACATACCATACCATAGCATAACATAATGTTTATTGGCACTAAACAGCATAAGCACATCTATAGCCACACATGTTTATTGGCACTAAACAGCATAAGCACATCTATAGCCACACATGTTTATTGGCACTAAACAGCATAAGCACATCTATAGCCACACATGTTTATTGGCACTAAACAGCATAAGCACATCTATAGCCACACATGTTTATTGGCACTAAACAGCATAAGCACATCTATAGCCACACATGTTTATTGGCACTAAACAGCATAAGCACATCTATAGCCACACATGTTTATTGGCACTAAACAGCATAAGCACATCTATAGCCACACATGTTTATTGGCACTAAACAGCATAAGCACATCTATAGCCACACATGTTTATTGGCACTAAACAGCATAAGCACATCTATAGCCACACATGTTTATTGGCACTAAACAGCATAAGCACATCTATAGCCACACATGTTTATTGGCACTAAACAGCATAAGCACATCTATAGCCACACATGTGTATTGGCACTAAACAGCATAAGCACATCTATAGCCACACATGATGAAGTTTGACAACTAGTGAAATACATGATACAGTTTTCTGAGAAGTTTGAATATATTAACAATTAGTAGATGAAAAAGTACAATAAGTGACACATGAAATATAATTACTGCACTTTTCGTGTATTTATGTATTACCTAGATGTTTTCTTAATCGAAAAGCAAAAAAGATATATTTCGCGTGATTGTTAATATTCTTCACGGATTTATTTGTATATATTTGGCCATCTGCAATAATATGGTTTCATAAAATCTTTACGTAATTGTCGATATTTCGGACATACAAATAAAAAGTGATATTCGTTTTCAATGACATTCATCGAACAGTTGGTGCATTTTCGATCATTCCTTGGAATAGTTGTGTATCTTCCCGTTTCTATCATAAGACCGTGCGATGAGAGCCGAAATGTCGATAACGCTACATATTTACATGAGTTAGTCCAGAGAGTTTTTGATTAGTTAATAATGTAACGCATTAATGACGCCAAACCATAATCTAATTATCATTATCTAACCATAATACTAAGTCCAGACTAGTGTTGCAAAACCTGTTTATGTGGCTTTAAGAATGAGCAACCTATGAGTAATCACTTATTATGGCTTCAAGAATGAACTAATTCCGAGTAATCAATTACGGGGGCTATTAAGAATGAGCACATTCTGAATAGTATATTCTTAGCACATTATGTGCCATCCTTTATTATGGTCTTAAGAAATACGACATCCGCTGTTAATCCCTTCACATTAAAACTACCAACAGTAATGTATTATCCAATAAACAACGGCGAGACAAATAGTATTTCCATTCTAACATGACCCAATATAATGCTATGAACAAATAAATATGTGTGTTATTTTGTCTTCTTGTCTGTTACTTGGCTGATGGCTTTACAAAATATTTCCCTGTAGAATGCCTGAAAATCGTCCTCGAGCTATCAACACTCTAATTCCTATATGGCTGGTTATTAACACTACAAATCCCGCCCAACCGATGTATTCAATCCCCGATATTGTATGACTACTTAATTACGTCACGTGATCTTCATTCAGAAATCGGTTTTCTACTGGGGAGGAGGGGGATCAACAGCCATACAATAGATGGCTGTTTCCGTGGTTTGTTGCAGATTTAACACCAGTAGACAAATATCATTTCCATTCTAACATGACCCAATATAATGCTATACATGTAGTTTTGTCGCCTTGTCTGTTATTTGGCTGATGGTCGCTTTTACAAAATACTCCCCTGTAAAATACCTTCTTTAATCCAGTGTTACTGGAAATAATCCTCCAGCTATCAACACTATAATTGTATATATATATTTCCTGTATGGCTTGTTATTAACATATCCTGCCTAATCGGTGTATTCAATTCCAATGTAAAATTGTTAAAAGTTGTACATAATTATACAAGTCTATAAAACAGTTTTTTTTACTGGGGGAGCAAAATTCAACAGCTGTAGCCATGGTTTATTGCAGATTTAACAGCTGTAGCCATGGTTTATTGGAGATTTTAACAGCTGTAGCCATGGTTTATTGGAGATTTAACAGATGTAGCCATGGTTTATTGGAGATTTAACAGCTGTAGCCATGATTTATTGCAGATTTAACAGCTGTAGCCATGGTTTATTGCAGATTTAACAGCTGTAGCCATGGTTTATTGGAGATTCAACAGCTGTAGCCATGGTTTATTGCAGATTCAACAGATGTAGCCATGGTTTATTGCAGATTTAACAGCTGTATCCATGGTTTATTGGAGATTCAACAGCTGTAGCCATGGTTTATTGCAGATTTAACAGCTGTAGCCGTGGTTTATTGCAGATTTAACAGCTGTAGCCATGGTTTATTGGAGGTTTAACAGCTGTAGCCATGGTTTATTGCAGATTTAACAGCTGTAGCCATGGTTTATTGCAGATTTAACAATGGTAGATTTGTTTTTTGTTTACTGGAACAACATATCAAATCATGTTAGAATATTTTAGAAAGTTTTTGATTAGCACAGATGGCTGCTTAGTAGATGGCAAATATATAATAAAACAACATATTGGGAATCGGAATCTGACTGCTTAATACAGGGTGGCTGCTTAATGGAGGTGACCAGTAACCCAGGTTTGACTGTATGTTGCTATTACCTGTTGCACTATTCCACCAAACAATATATGAAGTCATGTTACAATAGCGTTTATGGAAGGGCATGCAATAACTCTTTCCTAGGATCAACAACAACTACTGCTTAAAGCGACACTACATCAATGACAATACAACTTTCTACACAATGTATTTTCCTATTACAGTCAAACCAGTAACCAGGTTTGACTGTATGTTGATATTACCTGTTGCACTATTCCACCGCCATTCTGATGCAGCATCTGTTCCGCCAATATTCAGTATATTTTCTCTGCTACCGGGTAATGTTCCACCTGTACCGATTGGCGTTGTGCCAGAGGACGTTCCACGTACTTTGACCCACTGACCTGAAATACCATCCCACCGCCATTCACCCGTACCTGGTGTGGGCTGGCGAGTAGATCACATTGAATTATAACGGCAATGAAATACCATCCCACCGCCATTCACCCGTACCTGGTGTGGGCTGGCGAGTAGAGCACATTGGATTATAACGGCAATGAAATACCATCCCACCGCCATTCACCCGTACCTGGTGTGGGCTGGCGAGTAGAGCACATTGGATTATAACGGCAATGAAATACCATCCCACCGCCATTCACCCGTACCTGGTGTGGGCTGGCGAGTAGAGCACATTGAATTATAACGGCAATGAAATACCATCCCACCGCCATTCACCCGTACCTGGTGTGGGCTGGCGAGTAAGCACATTGAATTATAACGGCAATGAAATACCATCCCACCGCCATTCACCCGTACCTGGTGTGGGCTGGCGAGTAGGGCACATTGAATTATAACGGCAATGAAATACCATCCCACCGCCATTCACCCGTACCTGGTGTGGGCTGGCGAGTAGAGCACATTGAATTATAACGGCAATGAAATACCATCCACACCCCCCACACCCACCACCTGGGCTGGCGAGTAGGGCACATGGATTATAACGGCAATGAAATACCATCCACCGCCATTCACCCGTACCTGGTGTGGCTGGCGAGTAGAGCACATTGAATTATAACGGCAATGAAATACCACCCACCGCCATTCACCCGTACCTGGTGTGGCTAGCGAGTAGAGCACATTGGATTATAACGGCAATGAAATACCATCCCACCGCCATTCACCCGTATCTGGTGTGGGCTGGCGAGTAGGGCACATTGATAATAACGGCAATGAAATACCATCCCACCGCCATTCCCCCGTACCTGGTGTGGGCTGGCGAGTAGAGCACATTGATTATAACGGCAATGAAATACCATCCCACCGCCATTCACCCGTACCTGGTGTGGGCTGGCGAGTAGAGCACATTGAATTATAACGGCAATGAAATACCATCCCACCGCCATTCACCCGTACCTGGTGTGGGCTGGCGAGTAGGGCACATTGGATTATAACGGCAATGAAATACCATCCAACCGCCATTCACCCGTACCTGGTGTGGGCTGGTGAGTAGGGCACATTGGATTATAACGGCAATGAAATACCATCCCACCGCCATTCACCCGTACCTGGTGTGGGCTGGCGAGTAGAGCACATTGAATTATAACGGCAATGAAATACCATCCCACCGCCATTCACCCGTACCTGGTGTGGGCTGGCGAGTAGAGCACATTGAATTATAACGGCAATGAAATACCATCCCACCGCCATTCACCCGTACCTGGTGTGGGCTAGCGAGTAGAGCACATTGGATTATAACGGCAATGAAATACCATCCCACCGCCATTCACCCGTACCTGGTGTGGGCTGGCGAGTAGAGCACATTGAATTATAACGGCAATGAAATACCATCCCACCGCCATTCACCCGTACCTGGTGTGGGCTGGCGAGTAGAGCACATTGAATTATAACGGCAATGAAATACCATCCCACCGCCATTCACCCGTACCTGGTGTGAGCTGGCGAGTAGAGCACATTGAATTATAACGGCAATGAAATACCATCCCACCGCCATTCCCCCGTACCTGGTGTGGGCTGGCGAGTAGAGCACATTGGATTATAACGGCAATGAAATACCATCCCACCGCCATTCCCCGTACCTGGTGTGGGCTGGCGTAGAGCACATTGAATTATAACGGCAATGAAATACCATCCCACCGCCATTCACCCGTACCTGGTGTGGGCTGGCGAGTAGAGCACATTGAATTATAACGGCAATGAAATACCATCCCAACGCCATTCACCCGTACCTGGTGTGGGCTGGCGAGTAGAGCACATTGAATTATAACGGCAATGAAATACCATCCCACCGCCATTCACCCGTACCTGGTGTGGGCTGGCGAGTAGAGCACATTGAATTATAACGGCAATGAAATACCATCCCACCGCCATTCACCCGTATCTGGTGTGGGCTGGCGAGTAGAGCACATTGAATTATAACGGCAATGAAATACCATCCCACCGCCATTCACCCGTACCTGGTGTGGGCTGGCGAGTAGAGCACATTGAATTATAACGGCAATGAAATACCATCCCACCGCCATTCACCCGTACCTGGTGTGGGCTGGCGAGTAGAGCACATTGAATTATAACGGCAATGAAATACCATCCCACCGCCATTCACCCGTACCTGGTGTGGGCTGGCGAGTAGAGCACATTGAATTATAACGGCAATGAAATACCATCCCACCGCCATTCACCCGTACCTGGTGTGGGCTGGCGAGTAGGGCACATTGGATTATAACGGCAATGAAATACCATCCCACCGCCATTCACCCGTACATGGTGTGGGCTGGCGAGTAGAGCACATTGAATTATAACGGCAATGAAATACCATCCCACCGCCATTCACCCGTACCTGGTGTGGGCTGGCGAGTAGGGCACATTGAATTATAACGGCAATGAAATACCATCCCACCGCCATTCACCCGTACCTGGTGTGGGCTGGCGAGTAGAGCACATTGAATTATAACGGCAATGAAATACCATCCCACCGCCATTCACCCGTACCTGGTGTGGGCTGGCGAGTAGAGCACATTGAATTATAACGGCAATGAAATACCATCCCACCGCCATTCACCCGTACCTGGTGTGGGCTGGCGAGTAGAGCACATTGAATTATAACGGCAATGAAATACCATCCCACCGCCATTCACCCGTACCTGGTGTGGGCTGGCGAGTAGAGCACATTGAATTATAACGGCAATGAAATACCATCCCACCGCCATTCACCCGTACCTGGTGTGGGCTGGCGAGTAGGGCACATTGAATTATAACGGCAATGAAATAACATCCCACCGCCATTCACCCGTACCTGGTGTGGGCTGGCGAGTAGAGCACATTGAATTATAACGGCAATGAAATACCATCCCACCGCCATTCACCCGTACCTGGTGTGGGCTGGCGAGTAGGGCACATTGGATTATAACGGCAATGAAATACCATCCAACCGCCATTCACCCGTACCTGGTGTGGGCTGGCGAGTAGGGCACATTGAATTATAACGGCAATGAAATACCATCCCACCGCCATTCACCCGTACCTGGTGTGGGCTAGCGAGTAGAGCACATTGGATTATAACGGCAATGAAATACCATCCCACCGCCATTCACCCGTACCTGGTGTGGGCTGGCGAGTAGAGCACATTGAATAATAACGGCAATGAAATACCATCCCACCGCCATTCCCCCGTACCTGGTGTGGGCTGGCGAGTAGAGCACATTGGATTATAACGGCAATGAAATACCATCCCACCGCCATTCACCCGTACCTGGTGTGGGCTGGCGAGTAGAGCACATTGAATTATAACGGCAATGAAATACCATCCCACCGCCATTCACCCGTACCTGGTGTGGGCTGGCGAGTAGAGCACATTGAATTATAACGGCAATGAAATACCATCCCACCGCCATTCACCCGTACCTGGTGTGGGCTGGCGAGTAGAGCACATTGAATTATAACGGCAATGAAATACCATCCCACCGCCATTCACCCGTACCTGGTGTGGGCTGGCGAGTAGAGCACATTGAATTATAACGGCAATGAAATACCATCCCACCGCCATTCACCCGTACCTGGTGTGGGCTGGCGAGTAGAGCACATTGAGGCAATGAAATACCATCCCACCGCCATTCACCCGTACCTGGTGTGGGCTGGCGAGTAGATTGGATTATAACGGCAATGAAATACCATCCCACCGCCATTCACCCGTACCTGGTGTGGGCTGGCGAGTAGGGCACATTGAATTATAACGGCAATGAAATACCATCCCACCGCCATTCACCCGTACCTGGTGTGGGCTGGCGAGTAGAGCACATTGAATTATAACGGCAATGAAATACCATCCCACCGCCATTCACCCGTACCTGGTGTGGGCTGGCGAGTAGAGCACATTGAATTATAACGGCAATGAAATACCATCCCACCGCCATTCACCCGTACCTGGTGTGGGCTGGCGAGTAGGGCACATTGAATTATAACGGCAATGAAATACCATCCCACCGCCATTCACCCGTACCTGGTGTGGGCTGGCGAGTAGAGCACATTGAATTATAACGGCAATGAAATACCATCCCACCGCCATTCACCCGTACCTGGTGTGGGCTGGCGAGTAGAGCACATTGAATTATAACGGCAATGAAATACCATCCCACCGCCATTCACCCGTACCTGGTGTGGGCTGGCGAGTAGGGCACATTGGATTATAACGGCAATGAAATACCATCCCACCGCCATTCACCCGTACCTGGTGTGGGCTGGCGAGTAGAGCACATTGAATTATAACGGCAATGAAATACCATCCCACCGCCATTCACCCGTACCTGGTGTGGGCTGGCGAGTAGAGCACATTGAATTATAACGGCAATGAAATACCATCCCACCGCCATTCACCCGTACCTGGTGTGGGCTGGCGAGTAGAGCACATTGAATTATAACGGCAATGAAATACCATCCCACCGCCATTCACCCGTACCTGGTGTGGGCTGGCGAGTAGAGCACATTGAATTATAACGGCAATGAAATACCATCCCACCGCCATTCACCCGTACCTGGTGTGGGCTGGCGAGTAGAGCACATTGAATTATAACGGCAATGAAATACCATCCCACCGCCATTCACCCGTACCTGGTGTGGGCTGGCGAGTAGAGCACATTGAATTATAACGGCAATGAAATACCATCCCACCGCCATTCACCCGTACCTGGTGTGGGCTGGCGAGTAGAGCACATTGAATTATAACGGCAATGAAATAACATCCCACCGCCATTCACCCGTACCTGGTGTGGGCTGGCGAGTAGAGCACATTGAATTATAACGGCAATGAAATCCACCGCCATTCACCCGTACCTGGTGTGGGCTGGCGAGTAGGGCACATTGGATTATAACGGCAATGAAATACCATCCCACCGCCATTCACCCGTACCTGGTGTGGGCTGGCGAGTAGAGCACATTGAATTATAACGGCAATGAAATACCATCCCACCGCCATTCACCCGTACCTGGTGTGGGCTGGCGAGTAGAGCACATTGAATTATAACGGCAATGAAATACCATCCCACCGCCATTCACCCGTACCTGGTGTGGGCTAGCGAGTAGAGCACATTGGATTATAACGGCAATGAAATACCATCCCACCGCCATTCACCCGTACCTGGTGTGGGCTGGCGAGTAGAGCACATTGAATTATAACGGCAATGAAATACCATCCCACCGCCATTCACCCGTACCTGGTGTGGGCTGGCGAGTAGAGCACATTGAATTATAACGGCAATGAAATACCATCCCACCGCCATTCCCCCGTACCTGGTGTGAGCTGGCGAGTAGAGCACATGAATTATAACGGCAATGAAATACCATCCCACCGCCATTCCCCCGTACCTGGTGTGGGCTGGCGAGTAGAGCACATTGGATTATAACGGCAATGAAATACCATCCCACCGCCATTCCCCCGTACCTGGTGTGGGCTTGTGAGTAGAGCACATTGGATTATAACGGCAATGAAATACCATCCCACCGCCATTCCCCCGTACCTGGTGTGGGCTGGTGAGTAGAGCACATTGATTATAACGGCAATGAAATACCATCCCACCGCCATTCCCCCGTACCTGGTGTGGGCTGGTGAGTAGAGCACATTGGATTATAACGGCAATGAAATACCATCCCACCGCCATTACCCGTACCTGGTGTGGGCTGGCGAGTAGGGCACATTGGATTATAACGGCAATGAAATACCATCCCACCGCCATTCCCCCGTACCTGGTGTGGGCTGGTGAGTAGAGCACATTGGATTATAACGGCAATGAAATACCATCCCACCGCCATTCCCCGGTACCTGGTGTGGGCTGGCGAGTAGGGCACATTGGATTATAACGGCAATGAAATACCATCCACCGCCATTCACCCGTACCTGGTGTGGGCTGGCGAGTAGAGCACATTGAATTATAACGGCAATGAAATACAATCCCACCGCCATTCACCCGTACCTGGTGTGGGCTGGCGAGTAGAGCACATTGAATTATAACGGCAATGAAATACCATCCCACCGCCATTCACCCGTACCTGGTGTGGGCTGGCGAGTAGGGCACATTGAATTAAACGGCAATGAAATACCATCCCACCGCCATTCACCCGTACCTGGTGTGGGCTGGCGAGTAGAGCACATTGAATTATAACGGCAATGAAATACCATCCCACCGCCATTCACCCGTACCTGGTGTGGGCTGGCGAGTAGAGCACATTGAATTATAACGGCAATGAAATACCATCCCACCGCCATTCACCCGTACCTGGTGTGGCTGGCGAGTAGAGCACATTGAATTATAACGGCAATGAAATACCATCCCACCGCCATTCACCCGTACCTGGTGTGGGCTGGCGAGTAGAGCACATTGAATTATAACGGCAATGAAATACCATCCCACCGCCATTCACCCGTACCTGGTGTGGGCTGGCGAGTAGTGCACATTGAATTATAACGGCAATGAAATAACATCCCACCGCCATTCACCCGTACCTGGTGTGGGCTGGCGAGTAGAGCACATTGAATTATAACGGCAATGAAATACCATCCCACCGCCATTCACCCGTACCTGGTGTGGGCTGGCGAGTAGGGCACATTGGATTATAACGGCAATGAAATACCATCCAACCGCCATTCACCCGTACCTGGTGTGGGCTGGTGAGTAGGGCACATTGGATTATAACGGCAATGAAATACCATCCCACCGCCATTCACCCGTACCTGGTGTGGGCTGGCGAGTAGAGCACATTGAATTATAACGGCAATGAAATACCATCCCACCGCCATTCACCCGTACCTGGTGTGGGCTGGCGAGTAGGCACATTGAATTATAACGCGGCAATGAAATCCACCATCCCCACCGCCATCACCCGTACCTGGTGTGGGCTGGCGAGTAGAGCACATTGAATTATAACGGCAATGAAATACCATCCCACCGCCATTCACCCGTACCTGGTGTGGGCTGGAGTAGAGCACATTGAGGCAATGAAATACCATCCCACCGCCATTCACCCGTATCTGGTGTGGGCTGGCGAGTAGATTGGATTATAACGGCAATGATAATGAAATACCATCCCACCGCCATTCACCCGTACCTGGTGTGGGCTGGCGAGTAGGGCACATTGAATTATAACGGCAATGAAATACCATCCCACCGCCATTCACCCGTACCTGGTGTGGGCTGGCGAGTAGGGCACATTGAATTATAACGGCAATGAAATACCATCCCACCGCCATTCACCCGTACTGGTGTGGGCTGGCGAGTAGAGCACATTGAATTATAACGGCAATGAAATACCATCCCACCGCCATTCACCCGTACCTGGTGTGGGCTGGCGAGTAGGGCACATTGGGCAATGAAAATACCATCCCACCGCCATTCCCCCGTACCTGGTGTGGGCTGGTGAGTAGAGCACATTGGATTATAACGGCAATGAAATACCATCCCACCGCCATTCCCCCGTACCTGGTGTGGGCTGGTGAGTAGAGCACATTGGATTATAACGGCAATGAAATACCATCCCACCGCCATTCCTCGGTACCTGGTGTGGGCTGGCGAGTAGGGCACATTGGATTATAACGGCAATGAAATACCATCCCACCGCCATTCCCCCGTACCTGGTGTGGGCTGGTGAGTAGGGCACATTGGATTATAACGGCAATGAAATACCATCCCACCGCCATTCCCCGGTACCTGGTGTGGGCTGGCGAGTAGGGCACATTGGATTATAACGGCAATGAAATACCATCCCACCGCCATTCCCCCGTACCTGGTGTGGGCTGGTGAGTAGAGCACATTGGATTATAACGGCAATGAAATACCATCCCACCGCCATTCCCCGGTACCTGGTGTGGGCTGGTGAGTAGGGCACATTGGATTATAACGGCAATGAAATACCATCCCACCGCCATTCCCCGGTACCTGGTGTGGGCTGGCGAGTAGAGCACATTGGATTATAACGGCAATGAAATACCATCCCACCGCCATTCCCCGGTACCTGGTGTGGGCTGGTGAGTAGAGCACATTGGATTATAACGGCAATGTCTACCTTACACCATATAATGTTTGGTAATTTCCAAAACGATGACAATATCTACGTTTTTCACATTTATAATCAAATGCCAAACCTGCATAAATTACTAAATTTCACACACATTACCGCCCACCTACAGATACTAGATATCACTTCGTACCAGTCTATTTCACCTTTCAAGCTTAAACAGGAGAAAAGGTCAATGTATCGGTTGTCCCCTTAATCCATACAGTTTAATTTATACTAATTGATTTTAGCTTGATTGCGAAACAAGTTCTTACAACACTCTCGAGACCTCATTCCTGATGGAATCCATCGCCACGAAGGAGAGAGAAGAGGCATGTGGACATTAAATGCCTTGCATAAGGGCACAATCATAATGGCCCCAGCGTGGCTCGAACCCCGGGACTATCGCACCTGAAGCGAACGCGCTACGACTGCGCTATCACGCTATTTACTTGACTATTTTTCTATCTGTATCTAATATGCTATGATGACTTAAACATGTGTCTCAACAGACGGATCTGTAGTCCAGTGGTAACACGCTGGACTGGTAATCCAGGGATCGCAGGTTCGATCCCCGGTCTGACCCTAATACAATTAACAGTCTTTCAAATGGGACTTCAAACCGAGGTCTCGTGTGGGTGCTTTACAACGTGCACGTAAAACAACCAGAGGAGAATATGGAATGGTTCTCTGTCTGTATCATTGCACTATTCTCCAAAAATCTAAAATGACTAATCTCTTCAGGAGGCGTCGCTCATATGGGCAATCGGTAGCGACGATAAATAAACGTAAAATACACACAACATGTGTCTGTACCAACTGCTGAGTCGAAATATGGGGTCCGACAGAAGCCGGTATATTTTCTTTTTGGCGTACATTCATTCAATTATATTTCATAAATTAATTTCAACCATACATGCATTACTAATGATCATCACACATGTATTTGTTATCTCCGCAATGCGGATGTACTTTCATCCATGTTTGCGATCAAATTTAGGGATGAATGGTCATGTATCTATTTCAGAAGGCCCGCAATGGGTCAATGACCCTATGACCAATCCATTAACTTGTGATGGTGATCCGGGTCAGGGTTCTGGTCCAGGGTGTTTTAGATAAGTTTTCATCATTGCGAGATAGTGAAAGCATGAGATATAGCAACGTATCTGCTAGCGGTGAACGGCGAGGCGGAGGTTTGCGCTCGTGCTTTACCGAGTTCCCTCGTGCTTTATTGTATCACCTTTCGCGTGCACTTTATTAGCAGCAGCAGTATGTTGTGCCATTTGAAGAAGAATCCACACTTTCAAACAATATAAATAGTATTTACCATATTTCCACTGCCACCCACAGTATCTACAATAGTAGTTCCGCTTCCGGTTGAACCGCTAGTTCCGGTGCCAGTTGACCCCGACGAACTTTCGCCCCTGAGTTGCGCAATGATATCGGTCCAGTTAATCAAGCCCCTCTTTCCCCTCAACTGTCTCAATATTCCCCTCAATCCAGCAGACGATTTGTCATTCAAATTTACATTATTCATTATTTCTGGCCGCATCGTATTCAACAATCCTTGGAACGCTGCATATACTTCCGGTGTACCTAATATTCGCACAACCTGCAGCGAGTTTGTGGTGCCAGATTTAAAGCCAAGTGTTCCAAGAAATATGTAGAAAGTTCT
>JABXNX010003649.1:0-24902 GCA_014843695.1 Archivesica marissinica | reverse complement strand
CTGGTTCCAAGCACAGGCTAGTGCTAGTAGCATATTAAACCAGCACTAAGCTTGTACCAAGAAGTAGGTAGCAATATCCGAGTCTGTATCCATTCTATGTGTATGCATTCTGCATTGTTGTTGTTTGCCCCTGGTTCCAAGCACAGGCTAGTGCTAGTAGCATATTAAACCAGCACTAAGCTTGTACCAAGAAGTAGGTAGCAATATCTGAGGCTGTATCCATTCTGTGTGAGTGCAATCTGCATTGTTGTTGTTTGCCCCTGATTCCAATCACAGGCTAGTAGCTTATTAAGCCAGCACTAAGCTTGTACCAAGAAGTAGGTAGCAATATCCGTGTCTGTATCCATTCTGCGTGTGTGCATTCTGCATTGTTGTTGTTTGCCCCTGGTTCCAAACACAGGCTAGTGCTAGTAGCATATTAAACCAGCACTAAGCTTGTACCAAGAGGTAGGTAGCAATATCCGAGGCTGTATCCATTCTATGTGTGTGCATTCTGCATTGTTGTTGTTTGCCCCTGGTTCCAAGCACAGGCTAGTGCTAGTAGCATATTAAACCAGCACTAAGCTTGTACCAAGAAGTAGGTTGCAATATCTGTGTCTGTATCCATTCTGTGTGTGTGCATTCTGCATTGTTGTTGTTTGTCCCTGGTTCCAAGCACAGGCTAGTGCTAGTAGCATATTAAACCAGCACTAAGCTGTACCAAGAAGTAGGTAGCAATATCTGAGGCTGTATCCATTCTATGTGTATGCATTCTGCATTGTTGTTGTTTGCCCCTGGTTCCAAGCACAGGCTAGTGCTAGTAGCATATTAAACCAGCACTAAGCTTGTACCAAGAAGTAGGTAGCAATATCTGAGGCTGTATCCATTCTGTGTGAGTGCAATCTGCATGTTGTTGTTTGCCCCTGATTCCAAGCACAGGCTAGTAGCTTATTAAACCAGCACTAAGCTTGTACCAAGAAGTAGGTAGCAATATCCGTGTCTGTATCCATTCTGCATGTGTGCATTCTGCATTGTTGTTGTTTGCCCCTGGTTCCAAGCACAGACTAGTGCTAGTAGCATATTAAACCAGCACTAAGCTTGTACCAAGAAGTAGGTAGCAATATCCGAGCTGTATCCATTCTATGTGTGTGCATTCTGCATTGTTGTTGTTTGCCCCTGGTTCCAAGCATTGTTGTTGTTAGCCCCTGGTTCCAAGCACAGGCTAGTGCTAGTAGCTTATTAAACCAGCACTAAGCTTGTACCAAGAAGTAGGTAGCAATATCCGTGTCTGTATCCATTCTGTTTGTGCAATCTGCATTGTTGTTGTTTGCCCCTAGTTCCAAGCACAGACTAGTGCTAGTAGCATATTAAACCAGCACTAAGCTTGTACCAAGAAGTAGGTAGCAATATCCGTGTCTGTATCCATTCTGTGTGTGTACATTCTGCATTGTTGTTGTTTGCCCCTTGTTCCAAGCACAGGCTAGTGCTAGTAGCTTATTAAACCAGCACTAAGCTTGTACCAAGAAGTAGGTAGCATTATCCGTGTCTGTATCCATTCTGTGTGTTGCATTCTGCATTGTTGCTGTTTGCCCCTGGTTCCAAGCACAGGCTAGTAGCATATTAAACCAGCACTAAGCTTGTACCAAGAAGTAGGTAGCATTATCCGTGTCTGTATCCATTCTGTGTGTGCGCATTCTGCATTGTTGTTGTTTGCCCCTGCTTCCAAGCACAGGCTAGTGCTAGTAGCATATTAAACCAGCACTAAGCTTGTACCAAGAAGTAGGTAGCAATATCCGTGTCTGTATCCATTCTGTGTGTTTGCATTCTGCATTGTTGTTGTTTGCCCCTTGTTCCAAGCACAGGCTAGTGCTAGTAGCATATTAAACCAGCACTAAGCTTGTACCAAGAAATAAGGTAGCAATATCCGTGTCTGTATCCATTCTGTGTGTGTTTGCATTCTGCATTGTTGTTGTTTGCCCTTGTTCCAAGCACAGGCTAGTAGCATATTAAACCAGCACTAAGCTTGTACCAAGAAGTAGGTAGCATTATCGTGTCTGCATCCATTCTGTGTGTTGCATTCTGCATTGTTGTTGTTTGCCCTGATTCCAAGCACAGGCTTAGTAACTTATTAAACCAGCACTAAGCTTGTACCAAGAAGTAGGTAGCAATCCATGTCTGTATCCATTCTGTGTTTGCATTCTGCATTGTTGTTGTTGCCCCTGATTCCAAGCACAGGCTAGTAGCATATTAAACCAGCACTAAGCTTGTACCAAGAAGTAGGTAGCAATATCCGTGTCTGTATCCATTCTGTGTGTGTGCATTCTGCATTGTTGTTGTTTGCCCCTGGTTCCAAGCACAGGCTAGTGCTAGTAGCATATTAAACCAGCACTAAGCTTGTACCAAGAAGTAGGTAGCAATATCCGTGTCTGTATCCATTCTGTGTGTGTGCCCATTCTGTATTGTTGTTTCTTTGTCCCTGGTTCCAAGCACAGGCTAGTGCTAGTAGCATATTAAACCAGCACTAAGCTTGTACCAAGAAGTAGGTAGCAATATCCGTGTATGTATCCATTCTGTGTTTGTGCAATCTGCATTGTTGTTCTTTGCCCCTGGTTCCAAGCACAGGCTAGTGCTAGTAGCATATTAAACCGGCACTAAGCTTGTACCAAGAAGTAGGTAGCAATATCCGTGTCTGTATCCATTCTGTGTGTGTGCCCATTCTGCATTGTTGTTGTTTGCCCCTGGTTCCAAGCACAGGCTAGTGCTAGTAGCATATTAAACCAGCACTAAGCTTGTACCAAGAAGTAGGTAGCAATATCCGTGTCTGTATCCATTCTGTGTGTGTGCATTCTGCATTGTTGTTCTTTGCCCCTGGTTCCAAGCACAGGCTAGTGCTAGTAGCATATTAAACCAGCACTAAGCTTGTACCAAGAAGTAGGTAGCAATATCCGTGTCTGTATCCATTCTGTGTGTGTGCCCATTCTGCATTGTTGTTTTTTGCCCCTGGTTCCAAGCACAGGCTAGTGCTAGTAGCATATTAAACCGGCACTAAGCTTGTACCAAGAAGTAGGTAGCAATATCCGTGTCTGTATCCATTCTGTGTGTGTGCCCATTCTGTATTGTTGTTTTTTGTCCCTGGTTCCAAGCACATGCTAGTGCTAGTAGCTTATAAACCAGCACTAAGCTTGTACCAAGAAGTAGGTAGCAATATCCGAGGCTGTATCCATTCTATGTGTATGCATTCTGCATTGTTGTTTTTTGCCCATCGTTCCAAGCACAGACTAGTGCTAGTAGCATATTAAACCAGCACTAAGCTTGTACCAAGAAGTAGGTAGCAATATCCTTGTCTGTATCCATTCAGTGTTGTTGTTGATGTTGTTGTTTTCCCCCTTGTTCCGAGCACAGGCTATTGTAAATAGCATATTAAACACACTAAACGTGTACCAAGAAATACATGGCATCCTTGTATTTTAAACTAGCAAATAGTATTTCCATGAAATTGAGTAGAAACTAGGTGGGTGTTATGTAATAAGAAATGTCCTGTGCCTATTTCGTGTTCATTTGAAAGCTTAAAGAATTGTTTTTAATATTTGTATAGAAATTGATTGAACATCATTGAAATATTAGCACCCTAAGTAAAATATTTCAAAGCATTTTCTGTATCATTAAACAACACTATATTAAAGAATTTGTTGTGTTTGCACATGTTCCAGGTTGCTGAATAATGTGTATGCATGTATGTTAATCCATATAGAATTATCATGAACATTTAGTCTGTTTAGAATTTATCAAATAAATAACAATATTTTCTTAAAACCACACATGAATATTCAATATTTCTAAGTTTGAAACTTACTCAAATATCTGCCATTGGTTTGAATGATAAATGAATATAAAAACAGGGTATATATAATACAAGTTGAAATGTGACATATTGTGTAGTGATATCTGACAGACCTTCAGTCCAAGCCATAGACCCACATGTGCCCAGTGGACCCTGACCTGTGATGGGCACCTCAGTTTGGTTGATTGGTCAATGAGTGATTAATAGGTGCTGTGATTGGGTTAGTGCCAGATTAAAGGTTGATTGGTTGCTTGGTTGATTGTGTGGTTGGTGATAATTGGATTGTTTGGTAGATAATGGCTTATTGTTTGTATGACAAACATTTTGCTTGTTCTTCAAGTTAAAATTATAATTTTCAAAAAAGAAATTATTTGCAAAAATTGAAAATAACTAAATATATTAATAACTAAGAACATTTGTCTTACCTACATAACTTAGTTATGTTTTAACATTTTTCATAATTTATCATAGAAACAAATTAATAATAAATATGCATACTATTATCAGGGGATTCTAATTTTATAGCTGTTACCATTATTTTATGTTATATATAGTTGGTTCAAAAACACATTCAGAGCATGACTAATCTCTTCAGGTGTCGCTCATATAGGCAACCTGTAGCGACGATAATTAAACGTAAAACACACACACATTCAGAGCATATCTTATCTCGAGTGTTTATGTGGTTTTGTTAATGTCCTATTGACTGTTCATAGTGACAACATTAGTGTATGTGAGTGTCCCATTATTTATGCCAGTAATTTTAATAAACATCCAATCAGTTATTTAGTTTAAAGTTTTATTTATTTTACAATGATTGCAAAACAAGCTTTAACAACTTATATTAATAACTGTCGTTGGCACGGATGACAGCGTAAATGTAGGAAGAAACCGGAGAAGACCCACCTGTCCGATCTGTCTACCGTGTCTGTATCCATTCTGTGTGTGTGTGCCCATTCTGTATTGTTGTTTTTTGCCCCTTGTTCCAAGCACAGGCTAGTGCTAGTAGCATATTAAACCAGCACTAAGCTTGTACTAAGAAGAATGTAGCAATATCCATGTCTGTATCCCTTCTGCGTGTGTGCGTTCTGCATTGTTGTTGTTTGCCCCTGGTTTCAAGCACAGGCTAGTGCGTGTAGCTTATTAAACCAGCACTAAGCTTGTACCAAAAAGTAGGTGGCATTATCCATGTCTGCATCCATTCTGTGTGTTCGCATTCTGCATTGTTGTTTTTTGCCCATTGTTCCAAGCACAGGCTAGTGCTAGTAGCATATTAAACCAGCACTAAGCTTGTACCAAGAAGAAGGTAGCATTATCCATGTCAGTATCCATTCTTTGTGTGTGCAATCTGCATTGTTGTTGTTTGCCCCTGATTCCAAGCACAGGCTAGTGCTAGTTGCATATTAAACCAGCACTAAGCTTGTACCAAGAAGAATGTAGCAATATCCGTGTCTGTATCCTTATTGAGTGTGCGCATTCTGCATTGTTGTTGTTTGCCCCTGGTTCCAAGCACAGGCTAGTGCTAGTTGCATATTAAACCAGCACTAAGCTTGTACCAAGAAATATGTAGCAATATCCGTGTCTGTATCCATTCTGTGTGTGTGCATTCTGCATTGTTGCTGTTTGTCCCTGGTTCCAAGCACAGGCTAGTGCTAGTAGCTTATTAAACCAGCACTAAACTTGTACCAAGAAGTAGGTAGCATTATCCATGTCTGTATCCATTCTGTGTGTGTGCATTCTGCATTGTTGTTGTTTGCCCCTGGTTCCAAGCACAGACTAGTGCTAGTAACTTATTAAACCAGCACTAAGCTTGTACCAAGAAGTAGGTAGCAATATCCGTGTCTGTATCCATTCTGTGTGTGTTCATGTGTGTGTTCAATCTGCATTGTTGTTGTTTGCCCCTGGTTCCAAGCACAGGCTAGTGCTAGTAGCATATTAAACCAGCACTAAGCTTGTACCAAGAAGTAGGTAGCATTATCCGTGTCTGTATCCATTCTGTGTGTGTGCCTTCTGCATTGTTGTTGTTTGCCCCTGGTTCCAAGCACAGACTAGTGCTAGTAACTTATTAAACCAGCACTAAGCTTGTACCAAGAAGTAGGTAGCATTATCCGTGTCTGTATCCATTCTGTGTGTGCACATTCTGTATTGTTGTTGTTTTCCCCCTGGTTCCAAGCACAGGCTAGTGCTAGTAGCATATTAAACCAGCACTAAGCTTGTACCAAGAAGTAGGTAGCATTATCCGTGTCTGTATCCATTCTGTGTGTGTGCCTTCTGCATTGTTGTTGTTTGCCCCTGGTTCCAAGCACAGACTAGTGCTAGTAGCTTATTAAACCAGCACTAAGCTTGTACCAAGAAGTAGGTAGCATTATCCGTGTCTGTATCCATTCTGTGTGTTTGCAATCTGCATTGTTGTTGTTTGCCCCTGGTTCCAAGCACAGGCTAGTGCTAGTAGCATATTAAACCAGCACTAAGCTTGTACCAAGAAGTAGGTAGCAATATCCGTGTCTGTATCCATTCTGTGTGTGTGCATTCTGCATTGTTGTTGTTTGCCCCTGGTTCCAAGCACAGGCTAGTGCTAGTAGCATATTAAACCAGCACTAAGCTTGTACCAAGAAGTAGGTAGCATTATCCGTGTCTGTATCCATTCTGTGTGTGTGTGCAATCTGCATTGTTGTTGTTTGCCCCTGGTTCCAAGCACAGGCTAGTGCTAGTAGCTTATTAAACCAGCACTAAGCTTGTACCAAGAAGTAGGTAGCATTATCCGTGTCTGTATCCAATCTGTGTTTGTGTCCAGTGTTGTTTTTTGCCCCTGGTTCCAAGCACAGACTAGTGCTAGTAGCTTATTAGACCAGCACTAAGCTTGTACCAAGAAGTAGGTAGCAATATCCGTGTCTGTATCCATTCTGTGTGTGTTCATTCTGTGTGTGTTCAATCTGCATTGTTGTTGTTTGCCCCTGGTTCCAAGCACAGGCTAGTGCTAGTAGCATATTAAACCAGCACTAAGCTTGTACCAAGAAGTAGGTAGCAATATCCGTGTCTGTATCCATTCTGTGTGTGTGCATTCTGCATTGTTGCTGTTTGCCCCTTGTTCCAAGCACAGGCTAGTGCTAGTAGCATATTAAACCAGCACTAAGCTTGTACCAAGAAGTAGGTAGCATTATCCGTGTCTGTATCCATTCTGTGTGTGTGCAATCTGCATTGTTGTTATTTGCCCCTGGTTCCAAGCACAGACTAGTGCTAGTAACTTATTAAACCAGCACTAAGCTTGTACCAAGAAGTAGGTAGCATTATCCGTGTCTGTATCCATTCTGTGTGTGCACATTCTGTATTGTTGTTGTTTTCCCCCTGGTTCCAAGCACAGGCTAGTGCTAGTAGCATATTAAACCAGCACTAAGCTTGTACCAAGAAGTAGGTAGCATTATCCGTGTCTGTATCCAATCGGTGTTTGTGTCCAGTGTTGTTTTTTGCCCCTGGTTCCAAGCACAGACTAGTGCTAGTAGCTTATTAGACCAGCACTAAGCTTGTACCAAGAAGTATTTAGCAATATCCGTGTCTGTATCCATTCTGTGTGTGTTCATTCTGTGTGTGTTCAATCTGCATTGTTGTTGTTTGCCCCTGGTTCCAAGCACAGGCTAGTGCTAGTAGCATATTAAACCAGCACTAAGCTTGTACCAAGAAGTAGGTAGCAATATCCGTGTCTGTATCCATTCTGTGTGTGTGCATTCTGCATTGTTGCTGTTTGCCCCTGGTTCCAAGCACAGGCTAGTGCTAGTAGCATATTAAACCAGCACTAAGCTTGTACCAAGAAGTAGGTAGCATTATCCGTGTCTGTATCCATTCTGTGTGTGTTCATTCTGTGTGTGTTCAATCTGCATTGTTGTTGTTTGCCCCTGGTTCCAAGCACAGGCTAGTGCTAGTAGCATATTAAGCCAGCACTAAGCTTGTACCAAGAAGTAGGTAGCATTATCCGTGTCTGTATCCATTCTGTGTGTGTGCCTTCTGCATTGTTGTTGTTTGCCCCTGGTTCCAAGCACAGACTAGTGCTAGGAACTTATTAAACCAGCACTAAGCTTGTACCAAGAAGTAGGTAGCATTATCCGTGTCTGTATCCATTCTGTTTGTGCACATTCTGTATTGTTGTTGTTTTCCCACTGGTTCCAAGCACAGGCTAGTGCTAGTAGCATATTAAACCAGCACTAAGCTTGTACCAAGAAGTAGGTAGCATTATCCGTGTCTGTATCCAATCGGTGTTTGTGTCCAGTGTTGTTTTTTGCCCCTGGTTCCAAGCACAGACTAGTGCTAGTAGCTTATTAGACCAGCACTAAGCTTGTACCAAGAAGTAGGTAGCAATATCCGTGTCTGTATCCATTCTGTGTGTGTTCATTCTGTGTGTGTTCAATCTGCATTGTTGTTGTTTGCCCCTGGTTCCAAGCACAGGCTAGTGCTAGTAGCATATTAAACCAGCACTAAGCTTGTACCAAGAAGTAGGTAGCAATATCCGTGTCTGTATCCATTCTGTGTGTGTGCATTCTGCATTGTTGCTGTTTGCCCCTGGTTCCAAGCACAGGCTAGTGCTAGTAGCATATTAAACCAGCACTAAGCTTGTACCAAGAAGTAGGTAGCATTATCCGTGTCTGTATCCATTCTGTGTGTGTTCATTCTGTGTTTGTGCAATCTGTATTGTTGTTGTTTTCCCCCTGGTTCCAAGCACAGGCTAGTGCTAGTAGCATATTAAACCAGCACTAAGCTTGTACCAAGAAGTAGGTAGCATTATCCGTGTCTGTATCCAATCGGTGTTTGTGTCCAGTGTTGTTTTTTGCCACTGGTTCCAAGCACAGACTAGTGCTAGTAGCTTATTAGACCAGCACTAAGCTTGTACCAAGAAGTATTTAGCAATATCCGTGTCTGTATCCATTCTGTGTGTGTGCATTCTGCATTGTTGCTGTTTGTCCCTGGTTCCAAGCACAGGCTAGTGCTAGTAGCTTTATTAAACCAGCACTAAACTTGTACCAAGAAGTAGGTAGCATTATCCATGTCTGTATCCATTCTGTGTGTGTGCATTCTGCATTGTTGTTGTTTGCCCCTGGTTCCAAGCACAGACTAGTGCTAGTAACTTATTAAACCAGCACTAAGCTTGTACCAAGAAGTAGGTAGCAATATCCGTGTCTGTATCCATTCTGTGTGTGTTCATTCTGTGTGTGTTCAATCTGCATTGTTGTTGTTTGCCCCTGGTTCCAAGCACAGGCTAGTGCTAGTAGCATATTAAACCAGCACTAAGCTTGTACCAAGAAGTAGGTAGCATTATCCGTGTCTGTATCCATTCTGTGTGTGTGCCTTCTGCATTGTTGTTGTTTGCCCCTGGTTCCAAGCACAGGCTAGTGCTAGTAGCTTATTAAACCAGCACTAAGCTTGTACCAAGAAGTAGGTAGCATTATCCGTGTCTGTATCCATTCTGTGTGTGTACATTCTGCATTGTTGTTGTTTGCCCCCTGGTTCCAAGCACAGGCTAGTGCTAGTAGCATATTAAACCAGCACTAAGCTTGTACCAAGAAGTAGGTAGCATTATCCGTGTCTGTATCCAATCGGTGTTTGTGTCCAGTGTTGTTTTTTGCCCCTGGTTCCAAGCACAGACTAGTGCTAGTAGCTTATTAGACCAGCACTAAGCTTGTACCAAGAAGTAGGTAGCAATATCCGTGTCTGTATCCATTCTGTGTGTGCACAATCTGCATTGTTGTTGTTTGCCCCTGGTTCCAAGCACAGGCTAGTGCTAGTAGCATATTAAACCAGCACTAAGCTTGTACCAAGAAGTAGGTAGCAATATCCGTGTCTGTATCCATTCTGTGTGTGTGCATTCTGCATTGTTGTTGTTTGCCCCTGGTTCCAAGCACAGGCTAGTGCTAGTAGCATATTAAACCAGCACTAAGCTTGTACCAAGAAGTAGGTAGCAATATCCGTGTCTGTATCCATTCTGTGTGTGCCATTCTGCATTGTTGTTGTTTTCCCCTGGTTCCAAGCACAGGCTAGTGCTAGTAGCTATTAAACCAGCACTAAGCTTGTACCAAGAAGTAGGTAGCATTATCCGTGTCTGTATCCAATCGGTGTTTGGTCCATGTTGTTTTTTGCCCCTGGTTCCAAGCACAGACTAGTGCTAGTAGCTTATTAACCAGCACTAAGCTTGTACCAAGAAGTAGGTAGCAATATCCGTGTCTGTATCCATTCTGTGTGTGTTCATTCTGTGTGTGTTCAATCTGCATTGTTGTTGTTTGCCCCTGGTTCCAAGCACAGGCTAGTGCTAGTAGCATATTAAACCAGCACTAAGCTTGTACCAAGAAGTAGGTAGCAATATCCGTGTCTGTATCCATTCTGTGTGTGTGCATTCTGCATTGTTGTTGTTTGCCCCTGGTTCCAAGCACAGGCTAGTGCTAGTAGCATATTAAACCAGCACTAAGCTTGTACCAAGAAGTAGGTAGCATTATCCGTGTCTGTATCCATTCTGTGTGTGTGCATTCTGCATTGTTGTTGTTTGCCCCTGGTTCCAAGCACAGGCTAGTGCTAGTAACTTATTAAACCAGCACTAAGCTTGTACCAAGAAGTAGGTAGCATTATCCGTGTCTGTATCCATTCTGTGTGTGTGCATTCTGCATTGTTGTTGTTTGCCCCTGGTTCCAAGCACAGGCTAGTGCTAGTAGCATATTAAACCAGCACTAAGCTTGTACCAAGAAGTAGGTAGCATTATCCGTGTCTGTATCCAATCGGTGTTTGTGTCCAGTGTTGTTTTTTGCCCCTGGTTCCAAGCACAGACTAGTGCTAGTAGCTTATTAGACCAGCACTAAGCTTGTACCAAGAAGTAGGTAGCAATATCCGTGTCTGTATCCATTCTGTGTGTGCACAATCTGCATTGTTGTTGTTTGCCCCTGGTTCCAAGCACAGGCTAGTGCTAGTAGCATATTAAACCAGCACTAAGCTTGTACCAAGAAGTAGGTAGCAATATCCGTGTCTGTATCCATTCTGTGTGTGTGCATTCTGCATTGTTGCTGTTTGCCCCTGGTTCCAAGCACAGGCTAGTGCTAGTAGCATATTAAACCAGCACTAAGCTTGTACCAAGAAGTAGGTAGCATTATCCGTGTCTGTATCCATTCTGTGTGTGTTCATTCTGTGTGTGTTCAATCTGCATTGTTGTTGTTTGCCCCTGGTTCCAAGCACAGGCTAGTGCTAGTAGCATATTAAGCCAGCACTAAGCTTGTACCAAGAAGTAGGTAGCATTATCCGTGTCTGTATCCATTCTGTGTGTGTGCCTTCTGCATTGTTGTTGTTTGCCCCTGGTTCCAAGCACAGACTAGTGCTAGGAACTTATTAAACCAGCACTAAGCTTGTACCAAGAAGTAGGTAGCATTATCCGTGTCTGTATCCATTCTGTTTGTGCACATTCTGTATTGTTGTTGTTTTCCCACTGGTTCCAAGCACAGGCTAGTGCTAGTAGCATATTAAACCAGCACTAAGCTTGTACCAAGAAGTAGGTAGCATTATCCGTGTCTGTATCCAATCGGTGTTTGTGTCCAGTGTTGTTTTTTGCCCCTGGTTCCAAGCACAGACTAGTGCTAGTAGCTTATTAGACCAGCACTAAGCTTGTACCAAGAAGTATTTAGCAATATCCGTGTCTGTATCCATTCTGTGTGTGTTCATTCTGTGTGTGTTCAATCTGCATTGTTGTTGTTTGCCCCTGGTTCCAAGCACAGGCTAGTGCTAGTAGCATATTAAACCAGCACTAAGCTTGTACCAAGAAGTAGGTAGCAATATCCGTGTCTGTATCCATTCTGTGTGTGTGCATTCTGCATTGTTGCTGTTTGCCCCTGGTTCCAAGCACAGGCTAGTGCTAGTAGCATATTAAACCAGCACTAAGCTTGTACCAAGAAGTAGGTAGCATTATCCGTGTCTGTATCCATTCTGTGTGTGTTCATTCTGTGTTTGTGCAATCTGTATTGTTGTTGTTTTCCCCCTGGTTCCAAGCACAGGCTAGTGCTAGTAGCATATTAAACCAGCACTAAGCTTGTACCAAGAAGTAGGTAGCAATATCCGTGTCTGTATCCATTCTGTGTGTGTGCATTCTGCATTGTTGCTGTTTGCCCCTGGTTCCAAGCACAGGCTAGTGCTAGTAGCATATTAAACCAGCACTAAGCTTGTACCAAGAAGTAGGTAGCATTATCCGTGTCTGTATCCATTCTGTGTGTGCCTTCTGCATTGTTGTTTTTGCCCCTGGTTCCAAGCACAGGCTAGTGCTAGTAGCTTATTAAACCAGCACTAAGCTTGTACCAAGAAGTAGGTAGCATTATCCGTGTCTGTATCCATTCTGTGTGTGCACATTCTGCATTGTTGTTGTTTGCCCCTGGTTCCAAGCACAGGCTAGTGCTAGTAGCATATTAAACCAGCACTAAGCTTGTACCAAGAAGTAGGTAGCATTATCCGTGTCTGTATCCATTCTGTGTGTGTGCCTTCTGCATTGTTGTTGTTTGCCCCTGGTTCCAAGCACAGACTAGTGCTAGTAACTTATTAAACCAGCACTAAGCTTGTACCAAGAAGTAGGTAGCAATATCCGAGGCTGTATCCATTCTGTGTATGTGCATTCTGCATTGTTGTTTTTTGCCCATTGTTCCAAGCACAGGCTAGTGCTAGTAGCATATTAAACCAGCACTAAGCTTGTACGAAGAAGTAGGTAGCAATATTTGTGTGTGTATCCATTCTGTGTGTTATAGTTGTTAATTGTTTTCCCATTCTGCATTGATGTTGTTTGCCCATTATTCCAAGCACAGACTAGTGCTAGTAGCATATTAAACCGGCACTAAGCTTGTACCAAGAAATAGGTAGCATTATCCGTGTCTGTATCCATTCTGTGTGTGTGTGCAATCTGCATTGTTGTTGTTTGCCCCTGCTTCCAAGCACAGGCTAGTGCTAGTAGCATATTAAACCAGCACTAAGCTTGTACCAAGAAGTAGGTAGCATTATCCGTGTCTGTATCCAATTGGTGTTTGTGTCCAGTGTTGTTTTTTGCCCCTTGTTCCAAGCACAGACTAGTGCTAGTAGCTTATTAGACCAGCACTAAGCTTGTACCAAGAAGTAGGTAGCATTATCCGTGTCTGTATCCATTCTGTGTGTTTGCATTCTGCATTGTTGTTTGCCCCTGGTCCCAAGCACAGGCTAGTAGCTTATTAAACCAGCACTAAGCTTGTACCAAGAAGTAGGTAGCATTATCCGTGTCTGTATCCATTCTGTGTGTGCACATTCTGCATTGTTGTTGTTTGCCCCTGGTTCCAAGCACAGGCTAGTGCTAGTAGCTTATTAAACCAGCACTAAGCTTGTACCAAGAAGTAGGTAGCAATATCCATTATATGTGTGTGCATTCAGCATTGTTGTTGTTTGTCCCTGGTTCCAAGCACAGGCTAGTGCTAGTAGATTATTAAACCAGCACTAAACTTGTACCAAGAAGTAGGTAGCAATATCCGAGGCTGTATCCATTCTGTGTGTGTTCAATCTGCATTGTTGTTGTTTGCCCCTGGTTCCAAGCACAGGCTAGTGCTAGTAGCTTAATAAACCAGCACTAAGCTTGTACCAAGAAGTAGGTAGCATTATCCGTGTCTGTATCCATTCTGTGTGCAATCTGCATTGTTGTTGTTTGCCCCTACTTCCAAGCACAGGCTAGTGCTATTAGCATATTAAACCAGCACTAAGCTTGTACCAAGAAGTAGGTAGCATTATCCATGTCTGTATCCATTCTGTGTGTGCACATTCAGCATTGTTGTTGTTTGCCCCTGGTTCCAAGCACAGGCTAGTGCTAGTAGCTTATTAAACCAGCACTAAGCTTGTACGAAGAAGTAGGTAGCATTATCCGTGTCTGTATCCATTCTGTTTGTGCACATTCTGTATTGTTGTTGTTTTCCCCCTGGTTCCAAGCACAGGCTAGTAGCATATTAAACCAGCACTAAGCTTGTACCAAGAAGTAGGTAGCAGTATCCGTGTCTGTATCCAATCGGTGTGTGTGCATTCTGCATTGTTGTTGTTTGCCCCTGCTTCCAAGCACAGGCTAGTGCTAGTAGCATATTAAACCAGCACTAAGCTTGTACCAAGAAGTAGGTAGCAATATCCGTGTCTGTATCCATTCTGTGTGTGTGCATTCTGCATTGTTGTTGTTTGCCCCTGCTTCCAAGCACAGGCTAGTGCTAGTAGCATATTAAACCAGCACTAAGCTTGTACCAAGAAGTAGGTAGCAATATCCGTGTCTGTATCCATTCTGTGTGTGTGCATTCTGCATTGTTGTTGTTTGCCCCTGCTTCCAAGCACAGGCTAGTGCTAGTAGCATATTAAACCAGCACTAAGCTTGTACCAAGTAGTAGGTAGCAATATCCGTGTCTGTATCCATTCTGTGTGTGCATTCTGCATTGTTGTTGTTTGCCCCTGCTTCCAAGCACAGGCTAGTGCTAGTAGCTTATTAAACCAGCACTAAGCTTGTACCAAGAAGTAGGTAGCAATATCCATTCTATGTGTGTGCATTCAGCATTGTTGTTGTTTGTCCTGGTTCCAAGCACAGGCTAGTGCTAGTAGCTTATTAAACCAGCACTAAACTTGTACCAAGAAGTAGGTAGCAATATCCGAGGCTGTATCCATTCTATGTATGTGCATTCTGCATTGTTGTTATTTGCCCATTGTTCCAAGCACAGGCTAGTGCTAGTAGCATATTAAACCAGCACTAAGCTTGTACCAAGAAGTAGGTAGCAATATCCGTGTCTGTATCCATTCTGTGTGTGTGCATTCTGCATTGTTGTTGTTTGCCCCTGCTTCCAAGCACAGGCTAGTGCTAGTAGCATATTAAACCAGCAATAAGCTTGTACCAAGAAGTAGGTAGCATTATCCGTGTCTGTATCCAGCTGTTTGTGTCCAGTGTTGTTTTTTGCCCCTTGTTCCAAGCACAGACTAGTGCTAGTAGACCAGCACTAAGCTTGTACCAAGAAGTAGGTAGCATTATCCGTGTCTGTATCCATTCTGTGTGTGTGCATTCTGCATTGTTGTTGTTTGCCCCTGGTTCCAAGCACAGGCTAGTGCTAGTAGCATATTAAACCAGCACTAAGCTTGTACCAAGAAGTAGGTAGCATTATCCGTGTCTGTATCCAATCGGTGTTTGTGCCTGGTGTTGTTTTTGCCCCTGGTTCCAAGCACAGACTAGTGCTAGTAGCTTATTAAACCAGCACTAAGCTTGTACCAAGAAGTAGGTAGCAATATCCGTGTCTGTATCCATTCTGTGTGTGTGCAATCTGCATTGTTGTTGTTTGCCCCTGGTTCCAAGCACAGGCTAGTGCTAGTAGCATATTAAACCAGCACTAAGCTTGTACCAAGAAGTAGGTAGCAATATCCGTGTCTGTATCCATTCTGTGTGTGTGCATTCTGCATTGTTGCTGTTTGCCCCTGGTTCCAAGCACAGGCTAGTGCTAGTAGCATATTAAACCAGCACTAAGCTTGTACCAAGAAGTAGGTAGCATTATCCGTGTCTGTATCCATTCTGTGTGTGTGCCTTCTGCATTGTTGTTATTTGCCCCTGGTTCCAAGCACAGACTAGTGCTAGTAACTTATTAAACCAGCACTAAGCTTGTACCAAGAAGTAGGTAGCATTATCCGTGTCTGTATCCATTCTGTGTGTGCACATTCTGCATTGTTGTTGTTTCCCCCTGGTTCCAAGCACAGGCTAGTGCTAGTAGCATATTAAACCAGCACTAAGCTTGTACCAAGAAGTAGGTAGCATTGTCCGTGTCTGTATCCATTCTGTGTGTGTGCCTTCTGCATTGTTGTTGTTTGCCCCTGCTTCCAAGCACAGACTAGTGCTAAGAACTTATTAAACCAGCACTAAGCTTGTACCAAGAAGTAGGTAGCAATATCCGAGGCTGTATCCATTCTGTGTATGTGCATTCTGCATTGTTGTTTTTTGCCCATTGTTCCAAGCACAGGCTAGTGCTAGTAGCATATTAAACCAGCACTAAGCTTGTACGAAGAAGTAGGTAGCAATATTTGTGTGTGTATCCATTCTGTGTGTTATAGTTGTTAATTGTTTTCCCATTCTGCATTGATGTTGTTTGCCCATTATTCCAAGCACAGACTAGTGCTAGTAGCATATTAAACCGGCACTAAGCTTGTACCAAGAAATAGGTAGCATTATCCGTGTCTGTATCCATTCTGTGTGTGTGTGCAATCTGCATTGTTGTTGTTTGCCCCTGCTTCCAAGCACAGGCTAGTGCTAGTAGCATATTAAACCAGCACTAAGCTTGTACCAAGAAGTAGGTAGCATTATCCGTGTCTGTATCCAATTGGTGTTTGTGTCCAGTGTTGTTTTTTGCCCCTTGTTCCAAGCACAGACTAGTGCTAGTAGCTTATTAGACCAGCACTAAGCTTGTACCAAGAAGTAGGTAGCATTATCCGTGTCTGTATCCATTCTGTGTGTTTGCATTCTGCATTGTTGTTTGCCCCTGGTCCCAAGCACAGGCTAGTAGCTTATTAAACCAGCACTAAGCTTGTACCAAGAAGTAGGTAGCATTATCCGTGTCTGTATCCATTCTGTGTGTGCACATTCTGCATTGTTGTTGTTTGCCCCTGGTTCCAAGCACAGGCTAGTGCTAGTAGCTTATTAAACCAGCACTAAGCTTGTACCAAGAAGTAGGTAGCAATATCCATTATATGTGTGTGCATTCAGCATTGTTGTTGTTTGTCCCTGGTTCCAAGCACAGGCTAGTGCTAGTAGATTATTAAACCAGCACTAAACTTGTACCAAGAAGTAGGTAGCAATATCCGAGGCTGTATCCATTCTGTGTGTGTTCAATCTGCATTGTTGTTGTTTGCCCCTGGTTCCAAGCACAGGCTAGTGCTAGTAGCTTAATAAACCAGCACTAAGCTTGTACCAAGAAGTAGGTAGCATTATCCGTGTCTGTATCCATTCTGTGTGCAATCTGCATTGTTGTTGTTTGCCCCTACTTCCAAGCACAGGCTAGTGCTAGTAGCATATTAAACCAGCACTAAGCTTGTACCAAGAAGTAGGTAGCATTATCCGTGTCTGTATCCATTCTGTTTGTGCACATTCTGCATTGTTGTTGTTTTGCCCCTGGTTCCAAGCACAGGCTAGTAGCATATTAAACCAGCACTAAGCTTGTACCAAGAAGTAGGTAGCAGTATCCGTGTCTGTATCCATTCTGTGTGTGTGCATTCTGCATTGTTGTTGTTTGCCCCTGCTTCCAAGCACAGGCTAGTGCTAGTAGCATATTAAACCAGCACTAAGCTTGTACCAAGAAGTAGGTAGCAATATCCGTGTCTGTATCCATTCTGTGTGTGTGCATTCTGCATTGTTGTTGTTTGCCCCTGCTTCCAAGCACAGGCTAGTGCTAGTAGCATATTAAACCAGCACTAAGCTTGTACCAAGAAGTAGGTAGCAATATCCGTGTCTGTATCCATTCTGTGTGTGCATTCTGTGCAATCTGCATTGTTGTTGTTTGCCCCTGCTTCCAAGCACAGGCTAGTGCTAGTAGCATATTAAACCAGCACTAAGCTTGTACCAAGTAGTAGGTAGCAATATCCGTGTCTGTATCCATTCTGTGTGTGTGCATTCTGCATTGTTGTTGTTTGCCCCTGCTTCCAAGCACAGGCTAGTGCTAGTAGCTTATTAAACCAGCACTAAGCTTGTACCAAGAAGTAGGTAGCAATATCCATTCTATGTGTGTGCATTCAGCATTGTTTGTCCCTGGTTCCAAGCACAGGCTAGTGCTAGTAGCTTATTAAACCAGCACTAAACTTGTACCAAGAAGTAGGTAGCAATATCCGAGGCTGTATCCATTCTATGTATGTGCATTCTGCATTGTTGTTATTTGCCCATTGTTCCAAGCACAGGCTAGTGCTAGTAGCATATTAAACCAGCACTAAGCTTGTACCAAGAAGTAGGTAGCAATATCCGTGTCTGTATCCATTCTGTGTGTGTGCATTCTGCATTGTTGTTGTTTGCCCCTGCTTCCAAGCACAGGCTAGTGCTAGTAGCATATTAAACCAGCAATAAGCTTGTACCAAGAAGTAGGTAGCATTATCCGTGTCTGTATCCAGCTGTTTGTGTCCAGTGTTGTTTTTTGCCCCTGGTTCCAAGCACAGACTAGTGCTAGTAGATTATTAGACCAGCACTAAGCTTGTACCAAGAAGTAGGTAGCAATATCCGTGTCTGTATCCATTCTGTGTGTGTTCATTCTGTGTGTGTTCAATCTGCATTGTTGTTGTTTGCCCCTGGTTCCAAGCACAGGCTAGTGCTAGTAGCATATTAAACCAGCACTAAGCTTGTACCAAGAAGTAGGTAGCATTATCCGTGTCTGTATCCATTCTGTGTGTTTGCATTCTGCATTGTTGTGTTTGCCCCTGGTCCCAAGCACAGGCTAGTAGCTTATTAAACCAGCACTAAGCTTGTACCAAGAAGTAGGTAGCATTATCCGTGTCTGTATCCATTCTGTGTGTGCACATTCTGCATTGTTGTTGTTTGCCCCTGGTTCCAAGCACAGGCTAGTGCTAGTAGCTTATTAAACCAGCACTAAGCTTGTACCAAGAAGTAGGTAGCAATATCCATTCTATTTGTGTGCATTCAGCATTGTTGTTGTTTGTCCCTGGTTCCAAGCACAGGCTAGTGCTAGTAGCTTATTAAACCAGCACTAAACTTGTACCAAGAAGTAGGTAGCAATATCCGAGGCTGTATCCATTCTATGTATGTGCATTCTGCATTGTTGTTATTTGCCCATTGTTCCAAGCACAGGCTAGTGCTAGTAGCATATTAAACCAGCACTAAGCTTGTACCAAGTAGTAGGTAGCAATATCCGTGTCTGTATCCATTCTGTGTGTGTGCATTCTGCATTGTTGTTGTTTGCCCCTGCTTCCAAGCACAGGCTAGTGCTAGTAGCATATTAAACCAGCACTAAGCTTGTACCAAGTAGTAGGTAGCAATATCCGTGTCTGTATCCATTCTGTGTGTGTGCATTCTGCATTGTTGTTGTTTGCCCCTGGTTCCAAGCACAGGCTAGTGCTAGTAGCTTATTAAACCAGCACTAAGCTTGTACCAAGAAGTAGGTAGCAATATCCGTGTCTGTATCCATTCTGTTTGTGCACATTCTGCATTGTTGTTGTTTTGCCCCTGGTTCCAAGCACAGGCTAGTGCTAGTAGCATATTAAACCAGCACTAAGCTTGTACCAAGAAGTAGGTAGCATTATCCGTGTCTGTATCCAATCGGTGTTTGTGTCCAGTGTTGTTTTTTGCCCCTGGTTCCAAGCACAGACTAGTGCTAGTAGCTTATTAGACCAGCACTAAGCTTGTACCAAGAAGTAGGTAGCAATATCCGTGTCTGTATCCATTCTGTGTGTGTTCATTCTGTGTGTGTTCAATCTGCATTGTTGTTGTTTGCCCCTGGTTCCAAGCACAGGCTAGTGCTAGTAGCATATTAAACCAGCACTAAGCTTGTACCAAGAAGTAGGTAGCAATATCCGTGTCTGTATCCATTCTGTGTGTTTGCATTCTGCATTGTTGTGTTTGCCCCTGGTTCCAAGCACAGGCTAGTGCTAGTAGCATATTAAACCAGCACTAAGCTTGTACCAAGAAGTAGGTAGCATATCCGTGTCTGTATCCATTCTGTGTGTGTGCATTCTGCATTGTTGTTGTTTGCCCCTGGTTCCAAGCACAGGCTAGTGCTAGTAGCTTATTAAACCAGCACTAAGCTTGTACCAAGAAGTAGGTAGCATATCCGTGTCTGTATCCATTCTGTTTGTGCATTCTGCATTGTTGTTGTTTGCCCCTGGTTCCAAGCACAGGCTAGTGCTAGTAGCATATTAAACCAGCACTAAGCTTGTACCAAGAAGTAGGTAGCATTATCCGTGTCTGTATCCATCTGTTGTGTCCAGTGTTGTTTTTTGCCCCTGGTTCCAAGCACAGACTAGTGCTAGTAGCTTATTAAACCAGCACTAAGCTTGTACCAAGAAGTAGGTAGCATTATCCGTGTCTGTATCCATTCTGTGTGTGTGCATTCTGCATTGTTGTTGTTTGCCCCTGGTTCCAAGCACAGGCTAGTGCTAGTAGCATATTAAACCAGCACTAAGCTTGTACCAAGAAGTAGGTAGCATTATCCGTGTCTGTATCCAATCGGTGTTTGTGTCCAGTGTTGTTTTTTGCCCCTGGTTCCAAGCACAGACTAGTGCTAGTAGCTTATTAGACCAGCACTAAGCTTGTACCAAGAAGTAGGTAGCAATATCCGTGTCTGTATCCATTCTGTGTGTGTTCATTCTGTGTGTGTTCAATCTGCATTGTTGTTGTTTGCCCCTGGTTCCAAGCACAGGCTAGTGCTAGTAGCATATTAAACCAGCACTAAGCTTGTACCAAGAAGTAGGTAGCAATATCCGTGTCTGTATCCATTCTGTGTGTGTGCATTCTGCATTGTTGTTGTTTGCCCCTGGTTCCAAGCACAGGCTAGTGCTAGTAGCATATTAAACCAGCACTAAGCTTGTACCAAGAAGTAGGTAGCATTATCCGTGTCTGTATCCATTCTGTGTGTGTGCATTCTGCATTGTTGTTGTTTGCCCCTGGTTCCAAGCACAGACTAGTGCTAGTAGCTTATTAAACCAGCACTAAGCTTGTACCAAGAAGTAGGTAGCATTATCCGTGTCTGTATCCATTCTGTGTGTGCACATTCTGTATTGTTGTTGTTTTCCCCCTGGTTCCAAGCACAGGCTAGTGCTAGTAGCATATTAAACCAGCACTAAGCTTGTACCAAGAAGTAGGTAGCATTATCCGTGTCTGTATCCATTCTGTGTGTGTGCATTCTGCATTGTTGTTGTTTGCCCCTGGTTCCAAGCACAGGCTAGTGCTAGTAACTTATTAAACCAGCACTAAGCTTGTACCAAGAAGTAGGTAGCAATATCCGAGGCTGTATCCATTCTGTGTATGTGCATTCTGCATTGTTGTTTTTTGCCCATTGTTCCAAGCACAGGCTAGTGCTAGTAGCATATTAAACCAGCACTAAGCTTGTACCAAGAAGTAGGTAGCAATATTTGTGTGTGTATCCATTCTGTGTGTTATAGTTGTTAATTGTTTTCCCATTCTGCATTGATGTTGTTTGCCCATTATTCCAAGCACAGACTAGTGCTAGTAGCATATTAAACCGGCACTAAGCTTGTACCAAGAAATAGGTAGCATTATCCGTGTCTGTATCCATTCTGTGTGTGTGTGCAATCTGCATTGTTGTTGTTTGCCCCTGCTTCCAAGCACAGGCTAGTGCTAGTAGCATATTAAACCAGCACTAAGCTTGTACCAAGAAGTAGGTAGCATTATCCGTGTCTGTATCCAATTGGTGTTTGTGTCCAGTGTTGTTTTTTGCCCCTTGTTCCAAGCACAGACTAGTGCTAGTAGCTTATTAGACCAGCACTAAGCTTGTACCAAGAAGTAGGTAGCATTATCCGTGTCTGTATCCATTCTGTGTGTTTGCATTCTGCATTGTTGTTTGCCCCTGGTCCCAAGCACAGGCTAGTAGCTTATTAAACCAGCACTAAGCTTGTACCAAGAAGTAGGTAGCATTATCCGTGTCTGTATCCATTCTGTGTGTGCACATTCTGCATTGTTGTTGTTTGCCCCTGGTTCCAAGCACAGGCTAGTGCTAGTAGCATATTAAACCAGCACTAAGCTTGTACCAAGAAGTAGGTAGCAAATCCATTCTGTGTGTGTGCATTCTGCATTGTTGTTGTTTGCCCCTGGTTCCAAGCACAGGCTAGTGCTAGTAGCATATTAAACCAGCACTAAGCTTGTACCAAGAAGTAGGTAGCAATATCCGTGTCTGTATCCATTCTGTGTGTGTGCATTCTGCATTGTTGTTGTTTGCCCCTGGTTCCAAGCACAGGCTAGTGCTAGTAGCATATTAAACCAGCACTAAGCTTGTACCAAGAAGTAGGTAGCAATATACGAGTCTGTATCCATTCTGTGTATGTGCATTCTGCATTGTTGTTTTTTGCCCATTGTTCCAAGAACAGGCTAGTGCTAGTAGATTATTAAACCAGCACTAAGCTTGTACCAAGAAGTAGGTAGCAATATCCGAGGCTGTATCCATTCTATGTATGTGCATTCTGCATTGTTGTTATTTGCCCCTGGTTCCAAGCACAGGCTAGTGCTAGTAGCATATTAAACCAGCACTAAGCTTGTACCAAGAAGTAGGTAGCATTATCCGTGTCTGTATCCAATCGGTGTTTGTGTCCAGTGTTGTTTTTTGCCCCTGGTTCCAAGCACAGACTAGTGCTAGTAGCTTATTAGACCAGCACTAAGCTTGTACCAAGAAGTAGGTAGCAATATCCATGTCTGTATCCATTCTGTGTGTGTGTGCAATCTGCATTGTTGTTGTTTGCCCCTGGTTCCAAGCACAGGCTAGTGCTAGTAGCTTATTAAACCAGCACTAAGCTTGTACCAAGAAGTAGGTAGCAATATCCGAGGCTGTATCCATTCTATGTATGTGCATTCTGCATTGTTGTTATTTGCCCATTGTTCCAAGCACAGGCTAGTGCTAGTAGCATATTAAACCAGCACTAAGCTTGTACCAAGAAGTAGGTAGCATTATCCGTGTCTGTATCCATTCTGTGTGTGTGTGCAATCTGCATTGTTGCTGTTTGCCCCTGGTTCCAAGCACAGGCTAGTGCTAGTAGCTTATTAAACCAGCACTAAGCTTGTACCAAGAAGTAGGTAGCAATATCCGTGTCTGTATCCATTCTGTGTATGTGCATTCTGCATTGTTGTTTTTTGCCCCTGGTTCCAAGCACAGACTAGTGCTAGTAGCTTATTAGACCAGCACTAAGCTTGTACCAAGAAGTAGGTAGCAATATCCGTGTCTGTATCCATTCTGTGTGTGTTCATTCTGTGTGTGTTCAATCTGCATTGTTGTTGTTTGCCCCTGGTTCCAAGCACAGGCTAGTGCTAGTAGCATATTAAACCAGCACTAAGCTTGTACCAAGAAGTAGGTAGCATTATCCGTGTCTGTATCCAATCGGTGTTTTTGTCCAATGTTGTTTTTTGCCCCTGGTTCCAAGCACAGACTAGTGCTAGTAGCTTATTAGACCAGCACTAAGCTTGTACCAAGAAGTAGGTAGCATTATCCGTGTCTGTATCCATTCTGTGTGTGTGCCTTCTGCATTGTTGTTTGTCCCTGGTTCCAAGCACAGGCTAGTAGCTTATTAAACCAGTACTAAGATTGTACCAAGAAGTAGGTAGCAATATCCGTGTCTGTATCCATTCTGTGTGTGTGTGCATTCTGCATTGTTGCTGTTTGTCCCTGGTTCCAAGCACAGGCTAGTGCTAGTAGCTTATTAAACCAGCACTAAGCTTGTACCAAGTAGTAGTTAGCAATATCCGACGCTGTATCCATTCTGTGTGTGTGCCTTCTGCATTGTTGTTGTTTGCCCCTGGTTCCAAGCACAGGCTAGTGCTAGTAGCATATTAAACCAGCACTAAGCTTGTACCAAGAAGTAGGTAGCATTATCCGTGTCTGAATCCAATCGGTGTTTGTGTCCAATGTTGTTTTTTGCCCCTGGTTCCAAGCACAGACTAGTGCTAGTAGACCAGCACTAAGCTTGTACCAAGACGTAGGTAGCATTATCCGTGTCTGTATCCATTCTGTGTGTGTGCCTTCTGCATTGTTGTTGTTTGCCCCTGATTCCAAGCACAGGCTAGTGCTAGTAGCTTATTAAACCAGCACTAAGCTTGTACCAAGAAGTAGGTAGCAATATCCATCCATATGTTTGTGCATCTGCATTGTTGTTGTCCCTGGTTCCAAGCACAGGCTAGTGCTAGTAGCTATTAAACCAGCACTAAGCTTGTACCAAGAAGTAGGTAGCAATATCCGTGTCTGTATCCATCTGTTTGTGTCCACTGCATTGTTTTTTGCCCCTTGTTCCAAGCACAGACTAGTGCTAGTAGCATATTAAACCAGCACTAAGCCTGTACCAAGAAGTAGGTAGCAATATCCGTGTCTGTATCCATTCTGTGTGTGTTCATTCTGCATTGTTGCTGTTTGCCCCTGGTTCCAAGCACAGCAGCTAGTAGCATATTAAACCAGCACTAAGCTTGTACCAAGAAGTAGGTAGCATTATCCGTGTCTGTATCCATCTGTTTGTGTCCATTGTTGTTTTGCCCCTGTTCCAAGCACAGGCTAGTGCTAGTAGATATTAAACCAGCACTAAGCTTGTACCAAGAAGTAGGTAGCAATATCCGTGTCTGTATCCATTTTGTGTGTAGTTCAATCTGCATTGTTGTTATTTGCCCATTGTTCCAAGCACAGGCTAGTGCTAGTAGCATATTAAACCAGCACTAAGCTTGTACCAAGAAGTAGGTAGCAATATCCAAGTCTGTATCCATTCTGTGTAAAATGTGCCCATTCTGCATTGATGTTTTTTGCCCATTATTCCAAGCACAGGCTAGTGCTAGTAGCATATTAAACCAGCACTAAGCTTGTACCAAGAAATAGGTAGCATTATCCGTGTCTGTATCCATTATGTGTGTTCGCATTCTGCATTGTTGTTGTTTGCCCCTGGTTCCAAGCACAGGCTAGTGCTAGTAGCTTATTAAACCAGCACTAAACTTTTACCAAGAAGTAGGTAGCATTATCCGTGTCTGTATCCATTCTGTGTGTGTGCCTTCTGCATTGTTGTTGTTTGCCCCTGGTTCCAAGCACAGGCTAGTAGCATATTAATCCAGCACTAAGCTTGTACCAAGAAGTAGGTAGCAATATCCGTGTCTGTATCCATTCTGTGTGTGTTCAATCTGCATTGTTGTTGTTTGCCCATTGTTCCAAGCACAGGCTAGTGCTAGTAGCATATTAAACCAGCACTAAGCTTGTACCAAGAAGTAGGTAGCATTATCCGTGTCTGTATCCATTTTGTGTGTGTTCAATCTGCATTGTTGTTGTTTGCCCCTGGTTCCAAGCACAGGCTAGTGCTAGTAGCATATTAAACCAGCACTAAGCTTGTACTAAGAAGTAGGTAGCAATATCCAAGGCTGTATCCATTCTGT
>JABXNX010003648.1:0-24904 GCA_014843695.1 Archivesica marissinica | reverse complement strand
TACACATCAATCACTCCTGATATATCGGGCATGGTACTTTGGTACACATCAATCATTCTTGAGATATCGGGCATGGTACTTTGGTACACATCAATCACTCCTGTGATATCGGGCATGGTACTTTGGTACACATCAATCACTCCTGAGATATCGGGCATGGTACTTTGGTACACATCAATCATTCCTGAGATATCGGGCATGGTACTTTGGTACACATCAATCACTCCTGAGATATCGGGCATGGTACTTTGGTACACATCAATCACTCTTGAGATATCGGGCATGGTACTTTAGTACACATCCCTCACTCCTGATATATCGGGCATGGTACTTTGGTACACATCAATCATTCTTGAGATATCGGGCATGGTACTTTGGTACACATCAATCACTCCTGAGATATCGGGCATGGTACTTTGGTACACATCAATCACTCTTGAGATATCGGGCATGGTACTTTGGTACACATCCCTCACTCCTGATATATCGGGCATGGTACTTTGGTACACATCAATCATTCTTGAGATATCGGGCATGGTACTTTAGTACACATCCCTCACTCCTGAGATATCGGTCATGGTACTTTGGTACACATCAATCATTCTTGAGATATCGGGCATGGTACTTTAGTACACATCCCTCACTCCTGATATATCGGGCATGGTACTTTGGTACACATCAATCACTCCTGAGATATCGGGCATGGTACTTTAGTACACATCCCTCACTCCTGATATATCGGGCATGGTACTTTGGTACACATCAATCATTCTTGAGATATCGGGCATGGTACTTTGGTACACATCAATCACTCCTGTGATATCGGGCATGGTACTTTGGTACACATCAATTACTCTTGAGATATCGGACATGGTACATTGGTACACATCAATCACTCCTGATATATCGGGCATGGTAATTTGGTACACATCAATCACTTCTGAGATATCGGGCATGGTACTTTGGTACACATCAATCACTCCTGTGATATCGGGCATGGTACTTTGGTACACATCAATCATTCTTGAGATATCGGGAATGGTACTTTGGTACACATCAATCATTCTTGAGATATCGGGCATGGTACTTTAGTACACATCACTCACTCCTGAGATATCGGGCATGGTACTTTGGTACACATCAATCACTCCTGAGATATCGGGCATGGTACTTTGGTACACATCAATCACTCCTGATATATCGGGCATGGTACTTTGGTACACATCAATCACTCCTGAGATATCGGGCATGGTACTTTGGTACACATCAATTACTCTTGAGATATCGGACATGGTACATTGGTACACATCAATCACTCCTGATATATCGGGCATGGTAATTTGGTACACATCAATCACTTCTGAGATATCGGGCATGGTACTTTGGTACACATCAATCACTCCTGTGATATCGGGCATGGTACTTTGGTACACATCAATCACTCCTGAGATATCGGACATGGTACTTTGGTACACATCAATCACTCCTGATATAACGGGCATGGTACTTTGGTACACATCAATCACTCCTGTGATATCGGGCATGGTACTTTGGTACACATCAATTACTCTTGAGATATCGGACATGGTACATTGGTACACATCAATCACTCCTGATATATCGGGCATGGTAATTTGGTACACATCAATCACTTCTGAGATATCGGGCATGGTACTTTGGTACACATCAATCACTCCTGTGATATCGGGCATGGTACTTTGGTACACATCAATCACTCCTGAGATATCGGACATGGTACTTTGGTACACATCAATTACTCCTGAGATATCGGACATGGTACTTTGGTACACATCAATCACTCCTGATATAACGGGCATGGTACTTTGGTACACATCAATCACTCCTGTGATATCGGGCATGGTACTTTGGTACACATCAATTACTCCTGAGATATCGGGCATGGTACTTTGGTACACATCAATCACTCCTGAGATATCGGGCATGGTACTTTGGTACACATCAATCACTCCTGTGATATCGGGCATGGTACTTTGGTACACATCACATTCTTGAGATATCGGATGGTACTTTGGTACACATCAATCATTCTTGAGATATCGGGCATGGTACTTTAGTACACATCCCTCACTCCTGAGATATCGGGCATGGTACTTTGGTACACATCAATCATTCTTGAGATATCGGGCATGGTACTTTAGTACACATCCCTCACTCCTGATATATCGGGCATGGTACTTTGGTACACATCAATCACTCCTGAGATATCGGGCATGGTACTTTGGTACACATCAATCATTCTTGAGATATCGGGCATGGTACTTTAGTACACATCCCTCACTCCTGAGATATCGGGCATGGTACTTTGGTACACATCAATCATTCTTGAGATATCGGGCATGGTACTTTAGTACACATCCCTCACTCCTGATATATCGGGCATGGTACTTTGGTACACATCAATCATTCTTGAGATATCGGGCATGGTACTTTAGTACACATCCCTCACTCCTGAGATATCGGTCATGGTACTTTGGTACACATCAATCATTCTTGAGATATCGGGCATGGTACTTTAGTACACATCCCTCACTCCTGAGATATCGGGCATGGTACTTTGGTACACATCAATCATTCTTGAGATATCGGGCATGGTACTTTAGTACACATCCCTCACTCCTGATATATCGGGCATGGTACTTTGGTACACATCAATCATTCTTGAGATATCGGGCATGGTACTTTAGTACACATCCCTCACTCCTGATATATCGGGCATGGTACTTTGGTACACATCAATCATTCTTGAGATATCGGGCATGGTACTTTAGTACACATCCCTCACTCCTGATATATCGGGCATGGTACTTTGGTACACATCAATCACTCCTGCGATATCGGGCATGGTACTTTAGTACACATCCCTCACTCCTGATATATCGGGCATGGTACTTTGGTACACATCAATCATTCTTGAGATATCGGGCATGGTACTTTGGTACACATCAATCACTCCTGTGATATCGGGCATGGTACTTTGGTACACATCAATTACTCTTGAGATATCGGACATGGTACATTGGTACACATCAATCACTCCTGATATATCGGGCATGGTAATTTGGTACACATCAATCACTTCTGAGATATCGGGCATGGTACTTTGGTACACATCAATCACTCCTGTGATATCGGGCATAGTACTTTGGTACACATCAATCACTCCTGAGATATCGGACATGGTACTTTGGTACACATCAATCATTCTTGAGATATCGGGCATGGTACTTTAGTACACATCCCTCACTCCTGATATATCGGGCATGGTACTTTGGTACACATCAATCACTCCTGCGATATCGGGCATAGTACTTTAGTACACATCCCTCACTCCTGATATATCGGGCATGGTACTTTGGTACACATCAATCATTCTTGAGATATCGGGCATGGTACTTTGGTACACATCAATCACTCCTGTGATATCGGGCATGGTACTTTGGTACACATCAATTACTCTTGAGATATCGGACATGGTACATTGGTACATATCAATCACTCCTGATATATCGGGCATGGTAATTTGGTACACATCAATCACTTCTGAGATATCGGGCATGGTACTTTGGTACACATCAATCACTCCTGTGATATCGGGCATGGTACTTTGGTACACATCAATCACTCCTGAGATATCGGACATGGTACTTTGGTACACATCAATTACTCCTGAGATATCGGACATGGTACTTTGGTACACATCAATCACTCCTGCGATATCGGGCATGGTACTTTAGTACACATCCCTCACTCCTGATATATCGGGCATGGTACTTTGGTACACATCAATCATTCTTGAGATATCGGGCATGGTACTTTGGTACACATCAATCACTCCTGTGATATCGGGCATGGTACTTTGGTACACATCAATTACTCTTGAGATATCGGACATGGTACATTGGTACACATCAATCACTCCTGATATATCGGGCATGGTAATTTGGTACACATCAATCACTTCTGAGATATCGGGCATGGTACTTTGGTACACATCAATCACTCCTGTGATATCGGGCATGGTACTTTGGTACACATCAATCACTCCTGAGATATCGGACATGGTACTTTGGTACACATCAATTACTCCTGAGATATCGGACATGGTACTTTGGTACACATCAATCACTCCTGATATAACGGGCATGGTACTTTGGTACACATCAATCACTCCTGTGATATCGGGCATGGTACTTTGGTACACATCAATTACTCCTGAGATATCGGGAATGGTACTTTGGTACACATAAATCACTCCTGTGATATCGGGCATGGTACTTTGGTACACATCAATCACTCCTGTGATATCGGGCATCGTAGGCCCTACTTTGGTATACATCAATCATTCTTGAGATATCAGGAATGGTACTTTAGTACACATCAATCATTCTTGAGATATCGGGCATGGTACTTTAGTACACATCCCTCACTCCTGAGATATCGGTCATGGTACTTTGGTACACATCAATCATTCTTGAGATATCGGGCATGGTACTTTAGTACACATCCCTCACTCCTGATATATCGGTCATGGTACTTTGGTACACATCAATCACTCCTGTGATATCGGGCATGGTACTTTGGTACACATCAATCACTCCTGTGATATCGGGCATGGTACTTTGGTACACATCAATCATTCTTGAGATATCGGGCATGGTACTTTAGTACACATCCCTCACTCCTGAGATATCGGTCATGGTACTTTGGTACACATCAATCATTCTTGAGATATCGGGCATGGTACTTTAGTACACATCCCTCACTCCTGATATATCGGGCATGGTACTTTGGTACACATCAATCATTCTTGAGATATCGGGCATGGTACTTTAGTACACATCCCTCACTCCTGATATATCGGGCATGGTACTTTGGTACACATCAATCATTCTTGAGATATCGGGCATGGTACTTTAGTACACATCCCTCACTCCTGAGATATCGGTCATGGTACTTTGGTACACATCAATCATTCTTGAGATATCGGGCATGGTACTTTAGTACACATCCCTCACTCCTGATATATCGGGCATGGTACTTTGGTACACATCAATCATTCTTGAGATATCGGGCATGGTACTTTAGTACACATCCCTCACTCCTGATATATCGGTCATGGTACTTTGGTACACATCAATCATTCTTGAGATATCGGGCATGGTACTTTAGTACACATCCCTCACTCCTGATATATCGGTCATGGTACTTTGGTACACATCAATCATTCTTGAGATATCGGGCATGGTACTTTAGTACACATCCCTCACTCCTGATATATCGGGCATGGTACTTTGGTACACATCCCTCACTCCTGAGATATCGGGCATGGTACTTTAGTACACATCCCTCACTCCTGATATATCGGGCATGGTACTTTGGTACACATCACTCACTCCTGAGATATCGGGCATGGTACTTTGGTACACATCAATCACTCCTGAGATATCGGACATGGTACTTTGGTACACATCAATCACTCCTGAGATATCGGGCATGGTACTTTGGTACACATCAATCATTCTTGAGATATCGGGCATGGTACTTTAGTACACATCAATCACTCCTGAGATATCGGTCGTGGTACTTTGGTACACATCCCTCACTCCTGAGATATCGGTCGTGGTACTTTGGTACACATCAATCATTCTTGAGATATCGGGCATGGTACTTTAGTACACATCCCTCACTCCTGATATATCGGGCATGGTACTTTGGTACACATCAATCATTCTTGAGATATCGGGCATGGTACTTTAGTACACATCCCTCACTCCTGATATATCGGGCATGGTACTTTGGTACACATCAATCATTCTTGAGATATCGGGCATGGTACTTTGGTACACATCCCTCACTCCTGATATATCGGGCATGGTACTTTGGTACACATCAATCACTCCTGAGATATCGGGCATGGTACTTTGGTACACATCAATCACTCCTGAGATATCGGGCATGGTACTTTGGTACACATCAATCACTCCTGAATCGGGCATGGTACTTTGGTACACATCAATCACTCCTGAGATATCGGGCATGGTACTTTGGTACACATCAATCATTCTTGAGATATCGGGCATGGTACTTTAGTACACATCCCTCACTCCTGAGATATCGGTCATGGTACTTTGGTACACATCAATCATTCTTGAGATATCGGGCATGGTACTTTAGTACACATCCCTCACTCCTGATATATCGGGCATGGTACTTTGGTACACATCAATCATTCTTGAGATATCGGGCATGGTACTTTAGTACACATCCCTCACTCCTGATATATCGGGCATGGTACTTTGGTACACATCAATCACTCCTGTGATATCGGGCATGGTACTTTGGTACACATCAATTACTCCTGAGATATCGGACATGGTACATTGGTACACATCAATCACTCCTGATATATCGGGCATGGTAATTTGGTACACATCAATCACTTCTGAGATATCGGGCATGGTACTTTGGTACACATCAATCACTCCTGAGATATCGGACATGGTACTTTGGTACACATCAATTACTCCTGAGATATCGGACATGGTACTTTGGTACACATCAATCACTCCTGATATAACGGGCATGGTACTTTGGTACACATCAATCACTCCTGTGATATCGGGCATGGTACTTTGGTACACATCAATTACTCCTGAGATATCGGGAATGGTACTTTGGTACACATCAATCACTCCTGTGATATCGGGCATGGTACTTTGGTACACATCAATCACTCCTGTGATATCGGGCATGGTAGGCCCTACTTTGGTACACATCAATCATTCTTGAGATATCAGGAATGGTACTTTAGTACACATCAATCATTCTTGAGATATCGGGCATGGTACTTTAGTACACATCCCTCACTCCTGAGATATCGGTCATGGTACTTTGGTACACATCAATCATTCTTGAGATATCGGGCATGGTACTTTAGTACACATCCCTCACTCCTGATATATCGGGCATGGTACTTTGGTACACATCAATCACTCCTGTGATATCGGGCATGGTACTTTGGTACACATCAATCACTCCTGTGATATCGGGCATGGTACTTTGGTACACATCAATCATTCTTGAGATATCGGGCATGGTACTTTAGTACACATCCCTCACTCCTGAGATATCGGTCATGGTACTTTGGTACACATCAATCATTCTTGAGATATCGGGCATGGTACTTTAGTACACATCCCTCACTCCTGATATATCGGGCATGGTACTTTGGTACACATCAATCATTCTTGAGATATCGGGCATGGTACTTTGGTACACATCAATCACTCCTGAGATATCGGGCATGGTACTTTGGTACACATCAATCATTCTTGAGATATCGGGCATGGTACTTTAGTACACATCCCTCACTCCTGATATATCGGGCATGGTACTTTGGTACACATCAATCATTCTTGAGATATCGGGCATGGTACTTTAGTACACATCCCTCACTCCTGATATATCGGGCATGGTACTTTGGTACACATCAATCATTCTTGAGATATCGGGCATGGTACTTTGGTACACATAATCATTCTTGAGATATCGGGCATGGTACTTTGGTACACATCAATCACTCCTGAGATATCGGGCATGGTACTTTGGTACACATCAATCACTCCTGAGATATCGGACATGGTACTTTGGTACACATCAATCACTCCTGAGATATCGGGCATGGTACTTTGGTACACATCAATCACTCTTGAGATATCGGGCATGGTACTTTGGTACACATCAATCACTCCTGAGATATCGGGCATGGTACTTTGGTACACATCAATCACTCCTGAGATATCGGACATGGTACTTTGGTACACATCAATCACTCCTGAGATATCGGGCATGTACTTTGGTACACATCAATTACTCCTGAGATATCGGGCATGGTACTTTGGTACACATCAATCTCTCCTGAGATATCGGGCATGGTACTTTGGTACACATCAATCACTCCTGAGATATCGGGCATGGTACTTTGGTACACATCAATTACTCCTGAGATATCAGGCATGGTACTTTGGTACACATCAATCACTCCTGCGATAGCGGGCATGGTACTTTGGTACACATCAATTACTCCTGAGATATCGGACATGGTACATTGGTACACATCAATCACTCCTGATATAACGGGCATGGTACTTTGGTACACATCAATCACTCCTGTGATATCGGGCATGGTACTTTGGTACACATCAATCACTCCTGCGATATCGGGCATGGTACTTTGGTACACATCAATCACTCCTGCGATATCGGACATGGTACTTTTGTACACATCAGATTACTCCTGAGATATCGGGCATGTTACTTTATTACACATCCCCCACTCCTGATATATCGGTCATGGTACTTTGGTACACATCCCTCACCCCTGAGATATCGGTCATGGTACTTTGATACACATCCCTCACTCCTGAGATATCGGTCATGGTACTTTAGTACACATCCCTCACTCCTGATATATCGGTCATGGTACTTTGGTACACATCCCTCACTCCTGATATATCGGTCATGGTACTTTGGTACACATCCCTCACTCCTGAGATATCGGTCATGGTACTTTGGTACACATCAATTACTCCTGAGATATCGGACATGGTACTTTGGTACACATCAATTACTCCTGATATAACGGGCATGGTACTTTGGTACACATCAATCACTCCTGTGATATCGGGCATGGTACTTTGGTACACATCAATCACTCCTGAGATATCGGACATGGTACTTTGGTACACATCAATCACTCCTGTGATATCGGGCATGGTACTTTGGTACACATCAATCACTCCTGATATATCGGGCATGGTAGGCCCTACTTTGGTACACATCAATCATTCTTGAGATATCAGGAATGGTACTTTGGTACACATCAATCATTATTGAGATATCAGGAATGGTACTTTGGTATACATTTTTTTTGGAACCACGTTTAAGGCCCGTTTATTTTCCTCGTCATAGGTGACCTGTGGGTCGAGGGCATCCCACAAGCACCTTACAATAATTTACATTTTTTAATGAGTTGAATAAACAAACGGCATGAATAATAGTGTATATAAATATATCAAGTCATTATCATGTTGGCCTTAAAGTGGTGAAAAAATGTTCAGTTACACTTAGAAAAAAAGAAGAAAAAAAGAGAAAAGTGGTCTGCAGCCTACATTCTACCAAGTGATTGATGACAATTATTTTCAATATAATTTTAAATTAAAACTTTTTAGCATATTGCTTCCATATTTCGTCAAATTCAAATAATTTGTTCTGTATTGAAGCTGTCTCAAGTTCAGTATCATATAATAGTTTTAATCGACACATCAGATGTTGAACGGATGGTTTTATGCCCGAGCACTTACAAAAGTATATGAAATATTTTGCTTCTAGGCAAATCTGTTGCGCCACAATACATGTATGTTCATTAAAGTTTCCAAATAAAAATGATTTCTCATCTTTTATAGTGATGTTAAATTTCTGCTTTATATAAGTATATATATTTTGTGTTGTATTGCAGTTCCACAATAAATGTGATATTGTTTCAGGGAAGTTTTTGCAAAAAGTACAGGTTGGGTCATCTTTGAGTTTCATTTTGCACAGTGATGTATTAGTTACTAAAATATTATGATTTATTCTTACTTAAAACCACTGAAGGGTTGTATTTGTGGTGGTTTTAAATGCATTCTGATATATTTGTTTCCACTCATCATCATTAATGAAATACTTATTTGATAATGTTAGTTTTCCATCAGTAACAGCATTACTATTATTGAGTATATCATAGTAATACTTATTTCCTTTTAAGGATTTTTGTAAGCATATATCTGGGTCGGAATGATTGGATTGGGTAAGTTATGAATAACTTCAATGTTTGATCTTTTTCGCCACTAATCAACTGCACTTATCATGCTCTGGTATTGTAGAAAATTGATCTTGACATCAAAATATTGCGAGAATTCTTCAAATGTAAGGAACTGACCATTACTATTAACAATGTCTTTTATATAACAGACCCCTCTGTCAAAGCAATTCTTGTAAAAGAAAGGTTGGTTTCCAATCTTTATATTTTGATTTTAAAAAATTGGTGAGCTTAGGAATAGCGCATTAAGAATGTACTTATTCTTTTTATTAATTTCAATATGAGCTTGTAGTACATCTCTCCAGAATTTATTTTGGATTTCTGGGAGCTTATTTATTATGTAGTGCACAACATATTTATAAAAGCGACTAGTATCAATGTTATTGGTACACATCAATCACTCCTGATATATCGGGCATGGTACTTTGGTACACATCAATCACTCTTGAGATATCAGGAATGGTAATTTGGTACACATCAATCACTCCTGATATATCGGGCATGGTACTTTGGACTCAGGGCTCACGCTGGCCATCGCAAATGGCGCCAAATGCAATAATAAATTGAATTTGGCGAAAATAAATTTTCCCAGGACACAGTCTCTGTGTGTATTGGTAAAACTGGTAGACTGGGTTTAAGCTTGTAGTTAGCGAGCGCATCTGGGGAGTATAAAATCGATAACCAGTATACCGTGTTATCACCTGTGTGTAGCAACCACCACGCATCTTTACTGCGCATTATTGCGCAATCGGTGTTCCGATAAAAAACTGACCCCAAAATATGTCCTGTGTATTACGGTCTTGTATGAACAGAGCAAAGGCTTTCCGATTGAAATATTTGCATAAGTGGGAGGAGATATGACCAAATATGGCGTATATGCCCATTTGGCTGTTACGCAGTATATATTTACAGTTCAAAACCGAAAGTGAAAATTTCAAATATCATAAATTTGTCCAAAACGGCCATATACGCTAATGAAATTGGTATTTTATGATAGATATATCAGTATTCTTTTCATTCTGGGCACTTCCAAGAATGTAATTTGACGTATATCCTGTTTATTTGGCTCGCATCTGAGTGACATGACAAGTCTCACCGGACAAGGGAAGTAATCAATCTTAACCATTACCAATATTCCACTTCCGCCGTCCCGACTCGTAATTCATGCAGAGTAAAAAAAACATTAAAATATTGCAAAGTATGTCCTTCTCTCAAGCTCGATTGAGGTATAAATAGATACGGTATTGTGGTTTGGAATAAATGCAAATATGCATTTGCGCTGACTGAAGATTAATTAGCTTGTATTTGCAATTTTCTAAAATCAAAATGGCTGTTCGTACATCGTTCATTCGTACTCAGGTTACCGTGCACCGTTCATTCGTACTCGGTTACGAGTCGGTATATTAAAACTATATTAATTTATAAGTGTGTTGTAAGTACTGTGTGCATAAAATTGTTACAGAACAGGTGAGAAATGTTTATAGAAGAAAATAACACTGACTACTATGTAGAATACCGTTTCATGATCAAGTAATAAGCTGGGGTCAACTTTTTTGATTTTTAAGTCTGCCTAAATTTTTGGCTCCAACTTCACTGAAATGGCTCCAATTTTTTTCATTTGGCGAAAGTGGTGGCGCAAAGAAAAAAAAAGCCAGTGTGAGCCCTGCATTGGTACACATCAATCATTCTTGAGATATCAGGAATGGTACTTTGGTACACATCAATCATTCTTGAGATATCAGGAATGATACTTTGGTACACACCAATCATTCTTGACTACTTGAGATATCAGGAATGGTAATTTGGTACACATCAATCATTCTTGAGATATCGTGCATGGTACTAATCAATCTTGAGATATCGTGCATGGTACTAATCATTCTTGAGATATCGTGCATGGTACTAATCATTCTTAAGATATCGGGCATGGTACTAATCACTCCTGTGATATCGGGCATGGTACTAATCACTCCTGTGATATCGGACATGGTACTAATCACTCTTCAGATATCGGGCATGGTACTAATCACTCTTGAGATATCGGGCATGGTACTAATCACTCTTCAGATATCGGGCATGGTACCAATCACTCTTCAGATATCGTGCATGGTACTAATCACTCTTGAGATATCGGGCATGGTACTAATCACTCTTCAGATATCGGGCATGGTACTAATCACTCCTGTGATATCGGGCATGGTACTAATCACTCTTCAGATATCGGGAATGGTACTAATCACTCTTCAGATATCGGGCATGGTACTAATCACTCTTCAGATATCGGGCATGGTACTAATCACTCTTCAGATATCGGGCATGGTACTAATCACTCTTCAGATATCGGGTATGGTACCAATCACTCTTCAGATATCGGGCATGGTACTAATCACTCTTCAGATATCGGGCATGGTACTAATCACTCTTCAGATATCGGGCATGGTACTAATCACTCTTCAGATATCGGGCATGGTACTAATCACTCTTCAGATATCGGGCATGGTACTAATCACTCTTCAGATATCGGGCATGGTACTAATCACTCCTGTGATATCGGGCATGGTACTAATCACTCTTCAGATATCGGGCATGGTACTAATCACTCTTCAGATATCGGGCATGGTACTAATCACTCTTCAGATATCGGGCATGGTACTAATCACTCTTCAGATATCGGGCATGGTACTAATCACTCTTCAGATATCGGGCATGGTACTAATCACTCTTCAGATATCGGACATGGTACTAATCACTCTTGAGATATCGTGCATGGTACTAATCACTCTTCAGATATCGGACATGGTACTAATCACTCTTGAGATATCGTGCATGGTACTAATCACTCTTGAGATATCGGGCATGGTACTAATCATTCTTCAGATATCGGGTATGGTACTAATCACTCTTCAGATATCGGGTACCAATCACTCTTCAGATATCGGGTACTAATCACTCTTGAGATATCGGGCATGGTACTAATCACTCTTCAGATATCGGGCATGGTACTAATCACTCTTCAGATATCGGGCATGGTACTAATCACTCTTCAGATATCGGACATGGTACTAATCACTCTTCAGATATCGTGCATGGTACTAATCACTCTTCAGATATCGTGCATGGTACTAATCACTCTTGAGATATCGCGTATGGTACTAATCATTCTTCAGATATCGGGCATGGTACTAATCACTCTTCAGATATCGGGTATGGTACTAATCACTCTTCAGATATCGGGTACCAATCACTCTTCAGATATCGGGTACTAATCACTCTTCAGATATCGTGCATGGTACTAATCACTCTTCAGATATCGGGCATGGTACTAATCACTCTTCAGATATCGTGCATGGTACTAATCACTCTTCAGATATCGGGCATGGTACTAATCACTCTTCAGATATCGTGCATGGTACTAATCACTCTTCAGATATCGGGCATGGTACTAATCACTCTTCAGATATCGGGTATGGTACTAATCACTCTTCAGATATCGGGTACCAATCACTCTTCAGATATCGGGTACTAATCACTTCAGATATCGTGCATGGTACTAATCACTCTTCAGATATCGGGCATGGTACTAATCACTCTTCAGATATCGGGCATGGTACTAATCACTCTTCAGATATCGGACATGGTACTAATCACTCTTGAGATATCGTGCATGGTACTAATCACTCTTGAGATATCGTGCATGGTACTAATCACTCTTGAGATATCGGGCATGGTACTAATCACTCTTCAGATATCGGGTATGGTACTAATCACTCTTCATATATCGGGTATGGTACTAATCACTCTTCAGATATCGGGTATGGTACTAATCACTCTTCAGATATCGGGTATGGTACTAATCACTCTTCAGATATCGGGTACCAATCACTCTTCAGATATCGGGTACTAATCACTCTTCAGATATCGTGCATGGTACTAATCACTCTTCGGATATCGGGCATGGTACTAATCATTCTTCATATATCGGGTATGGTACTAATCACTCTTCAGATATCGGGCATGGTACTAATCACTCTTCAGATATCGGGCATGGTACTAATCACTCTTCAGATATCGGGTATGGTACTAATCACTCTTCAGATATCGGGTACCAATCACTCTTCAGATATCGGGTACTAACCACTCTTCAGATATCGTGCATGGTACTAATCACTCTTCGGATATCGGGCATGGTACTAATCATTCTTCATATATCGGGTATGGTACTAATCACTCTTCAGATATCGGGTATGGTACTAATCACTCTTCAGATATCGGGCATGGTACCAATCACTCTTCAGATATCGGGCATGGTACTAATCACTCTTCAGATATCGGGCATGGTACTAATCAGTCTTGAGATATCGTGCATGGTACTAATCACTCTTGAGATATCGGGCATGGTACTAATCACTCCTGTGATATCGGGCATGGTACTAATCACTCCTGTGATATAGGGTATGGTACTAATCACTCTTCAGATATCGGGCATGGTACTAATCACTCTTCAGATATCGGGCATGGTACTAACCACTCCTGTGATATCGGGCATGGTACTAATCACTCCTGTGATATCGGGCATGGTACTAATCATTCTTCAGATATCGGGCATGGTACTAATCACTCCTGTGATATCGGGCATGGTACTAATCACTCTTGAGATATCGGGTATGGTACTAATCACTCCTGTGATATCGGGCATGGTACTAATCATTCTTCAGATATCGGGCATGGTACTAATCACTCTTCAGATATCGGGCATGGTACTAATCACTCCTGTGATATCGGGCATGGTACTAATCACTCCTGTGATATCGGGCATGGTACTAATCACTCTTCAGATATCGGGCATGGTACCAATCACTCTTGAGATATCGTGCATGGTACTAATCACTCTTGAGATATCGGACATGGTACTAATCACTCCTGTGATATCGGGCATGGTACTAATCACTCCTGTGATATCGGGCATGGTACTAATCACTCTTCAGATATCGGGCATGGTACTAATCACTCCTGTGATATCGGGCATGGTACTAATCACTCTTCAGATATCGGGCATGGTACTAATCACTCTTCAGATATCGGGCATGGTACTAATCACTCTTCAGATATCGGGCATGGTACTAATCACTCTTGAGATATCGGGCATGGTACTAATCACTCTTCAGATATCGGGCATGGTACTAATCACTCTTCAGATATCGGGCATGGTACTAATCACTCTTGAGATATCGGGCATGGTACTAATCACTCTTCAGATATCGGGCATGGTACTAATCACTCTTCAGATATCGGGCATGGTACTAATCACTCTTCAGATATCGGGCATGGTACTAATCACTCCTGTGATATCGGGCATGGTACTAATCACTCTTCAGATATCGGGCATGGTACTAATCACTCTTGAGATATCGGGCATGGTACTAATCACTCTTCAGATATCGGGCATGGTACTAATCACTCTTGAGATATCGGGCATGGTACTAATCACTCTTCAGATATCGGGCATGGTACTAATCACTCTTGAGATATCGGGCATGGTACTAATCACTCTTCAGATATCGGGTATGGTACCAATCACTCTTCAGATATCGTGCATGGTACTAATCACTCTTGAGATATCGGGCATGGTACTAATCACTCTTGAGATATCGGGCATGGTACTAATCACTCTTCAGATATCGGGCATGGTACTAATCACTCTTCAGATATCGTGCATGGTACTAATCACTCTTCAGATATCGGGCATGGTACTAATCACTCCTGTGATATCGGGCATGGTACTAATCACTCTTCAGATATCGGGCATGGTACTAATCACTCTTCAGATATCGGGCATGGTACTAATCACTCCTGTGATATCGGGCATGGTACTAATCACTCTTCAGATATCGGGCATGGTACTAATCACACTTCAGATATCGGACATGGTACTAATCACTCTTGAGATATCGGGCATGGTACTAATCACTCTTGAGATATCGGGCATGGTACTAATCACTCTTGATATATCGGGCATGGTACTAATCATTCTTCAGATATCGGGTATGGTACTAATCACTCTTCAGATATCGGGTACCAATCACTCTTCAGATATCGGGTACTAATCACTCTTCAGATATCGGGCATGGTACTAATCACTCTTCAGATATCGGGCATGGTACTAATCACTCTTCAGATATCGGGCATGGTACTAATCACTCTTCAGATATCGGACATGGTACTAATCACTCTTCAGATATCGTGCATGGTACTAATCACTCTTCAGATATCGTGCATGGTACTAATCACTCTTGAGATATCGCGTATGGTACTAATCATTCTTCAGATATCGGGCATGGTACTAATCACTCTTCAGATATCGGGTATGGTACTAATCACTCTTGAGATATCGGGTATGGTACTAATCACTCTTCAGATATCGGGTACCAATCACTCTTCAGATATCGGGTACTAATCACTCTTCAGATATCGTGCATGGTACTAATCACTCTTCAGATATCGGGCATGGTACTAATCACTCTTCAGATATCGGGTATGGTACTAATCACTCTTCAGATATCGTGTACCAATCACTCTTCAGATATCGGGTACCAATCACTCTTCAGATATCGTGCATGGTACTAATCACTCTTCAGATATCGGGCATGGTACTAATCACTCTTCAGATATCGGGCATGGTACTAATCACTCTTGAGATATCGTGCATGGTACTAATCACTCTTGAGATATCGCGTATGGTACTAATCATTCTTCAGATATCGGGCATGGTACTAATCACTCTTCAGATATCGGGTATGGTACTAATCACTCTTCAGATATCGGGTACTAATCACTCTTCAGATATCGTGCATGGTACTAATCACTCTTCAGATATCGGGCATGGTACTAATCACTCTTCAGATATCGGGTACCAATCACTCTTCAGATATCGGGTACTAATCACTCTTCAGATATCATGCATGGTACTAATCACTCTTCGGATATCGGGCATGGTACTAATCACTCTTCAGATATCGGGTACCAATCACTCTTCAGATATCGGGTACTAATCACTCTTCAGATATCATGCATGGTACTAATCACTCTTCAGATATCGGGTATGGTACTAATCACTCTTCAGATATCGGGCATGGTACTAATCATTCTTGAGATATCGTGCATGGTACTAATCACTCTTGAGATATCGGGCATGGTACTAATCACTCCTGTGATATCGGGCATGGTACTAATCACTCCTGTGATATCGGGCATGGTACTAATCACTCCTGTGATATCGGGCATGGTACTAATCATTCTTCAGATATCGGGCATGGTACTAATCACTCCTGTGATATCGGGCATGGTACTAATCACTCTTGAGATATCGGGCATGGTACTAATCACTCCTGTGATATCGGGCATGGTACTAATCACTCTTCAGATATCGGGCATGGTACTAATCACTCTTGAGATATCGGGCATGGTACTAATCACTCCTGTGATATCGGGCATGGTACTAATCACTCTTCAGATATCGGGCATGGTACTAATCACTCTTCAGATATCGGGCATGGTACTAATCACTCCTGTGATATCGGGCATGGTACTAATCACTCCTGTGATATCGGGCATGGTACTAATCACTCTTGAGATATCGGGCATGGTACTAATCACTCTTCAGATATCGGGCATGGTACTAATCACTCCTGTGATATCGGGCATGGTACTAATCACTCTTGAGATATCGGGCATGGTACTAATCACTCCTGTGATATCGGGCATGGTACTAATCACTCTTCAGATATCGGGCATGGTACTAATCACTCTTGAGATATCGGGCATGGTACTAATCACTCCTCTGATATCGGGCATGGTACTAATCACTCTTCAGATATCGGGCATGGTACTAATCACTCTTCAGATATCGGGCATGGTACTAATCACTCCTGTGATATCGGGCATGGTACTAATCACTCCTGTGATATCGGGCATGGTACTAATCACTCTTGAGATATCGGGCATGGTACTAATCACTCCTGTGATATCGGGCATGGTACTAATCACTCTTCAGATATCGGGCATGGTACTAATCACTCTTCAGATATCGGGCATGGTACTAATCACTCTTCAGATATCGGGCATGGTACTAATCACTCCTGTGATATCGGGCATGGTACTAATCACTCCTGTGATATCGGGCATGGTACTAATCACTCTTCAGATATCGGGCAGTACTAATACTCTGATATCGGGCATGGTACTAATCACTCCTGTGATATCGGGCATGGTACTAATCACTCTTCAGATATCGGGCATGGTACCAATCACTCTTGAGATATCGTGCATGGTACTAATCACTCTGAGATATCGGGCATGGTACTAATCACTCCTGTGATATCGGGCATGGTACTAATCACTCTGTGATATCGGGCATGGTACTAATCACTCTTCAGATATCGGGCATGGTACTAATCACTCTTCAGATATCGGGCATGGTACTAATCACTCTTCAGATATCGGGCATGGTACTAATCACTCTTCAGATATCGGGCATGGTACTAATCACTCTTCAGATATCGGGCATGGTACTAATCACTCTTCAGATATCGGGCATGGTACTAATCACTCTTGAGATATCGGGCATGGCACTAATCATTCTTGAGATATCGCGCATGGTACTAATCACTCTTCAGATATCGGGCATGGTACTAATCACTCTTCAGATATCGGGCACGGTACTAATCACTCTTGAGATATCGGGCATGGTACTAATCACTCTTCAGATATCGTGCATGGTACTAATCACTCCTGTGATATCGGGCATGGTACTAATCATTCTTGATATATCGGGCATGGTACTAATCATTCTTGAGATATCGGGCACTAATCACTCTTCAGATATCGGGCATGGTACTAATCATTCTTGAGATATCGGGCATGGTACTAATCATTCTTGAGATATCGGGCATGGTACCAATCACTCTTCAGATATCGGGCATGGTACTAATCACTCTTCATATATCGTGCATGGTACTAATCACTCTTGAGATATCGCGTATGGTACTAATCATTATTCAGATATCGGGCATGGTACTAATCACTCTTCAGATATCGGGTATGGTACTAATCACTCTTCATATATCGGGTACCAATCACTCTTCAGATATCGGGTACTAATCACTCTTCAGATATCGTGCATGGTACTAATCACTCTTCGGATATCGGGCATGGTACTAATCATTCTTCATATATCGGGTATGGTACTAATCACTCTTCAGATATCGGGCATGGTACTAATCACTCTTCATATATCGGGTATGTACTAATCACTCTTCAGATATCGGGCATGGTACTAATCACTCTTCAGATATCGGGCATGGTACTAATCACTCTTCAGATATCGGGCATGGTACTAATCACTCTTCAGATATCGGGCATGGTACTAATCATTCTTGAGATATCGTGCATGGTACTAATCACTCTTGAGATATCGGGCATGGTACTAATCACTCCTGTGATATCGGGCATGGTACTAATCACTCCTGTGATATCGGGCATGGTACTAATCACTCTTCAGATATCGGGCATGGTACTAATCACTCTTCAGATATCGGGCATGGTACTAATCACTCTGTGATATCGGGCATGGTACTAATCACTCCTGTGATATCGGGCATGGTACTAATCATTCTTCAGATATCGGGCATGGTACTAATCACTCCTGTGATATCGGGCATGGTACTAATCACTCTTGAGATATCGGGCATGGTACTAATCACTCCTGTGATATCGGGCATGGTACTAATCACTCTTCAGATATCGGGCATGGTACTAATCACTCTTGAGATATCGGGCATGGTACTAATCACTCTTCAGATATCGGGCATGGTACTAATCACTCCTGTGATATCGGGCATGGTACTAATCACTCCTGTGATATCGGGCATGGTACTAATCACTCTTCAGATATCGGGCATGGTACTAATCACTCCTGTGATATCGGGCATGGTACTAATCACTCCTGTGATATCGGGCATGGTACTAATCACTCTTCAGATATCGGGCATGGTACCAATCACTCTTGAGATATCGTGCATGGTACTAATCACTCTTGAGATATCGGGCATGGTACTAATCACTCCTGTGATATCGGGCATGGTACTAATCACTCCTGTGATATCGGGCATGGTACTAATCACTCTTCAGATATCGGGCATGGTACTAACCACTCCTGTGATATCGGGCATGGTACTAATCACTCATGTGATATCGGGCATGGTACTAATCACTCTTCATATATCGGGCATGGTACTAATCACTCTTCAGATATCGGGCATGGTACTAATCATTCTTGAGATATCGTGCATGGTACTAATCATTCTTCAGATATCGGGCATGGTACTAATCACTCCTGTGATATCGGGCATGGTACTAATCACTCCTGTGATATCGGACATGGTACTAATCACTCTTCAGATATCGGGCATGGTACTAATCACTCTTGAGATATCGGGCATGGTACTAATCACTCTTCAGATATCGGGCATGGTACCAATCACTCTTCAGATATCGTGCATGGTACTAATCACTCTTGAGATATCGGGCATGGTACTAATCACTCTTCAGATATCGGGCATGGTACTAATCACTCCTGTGATATCGGGCATGGTACTAATCACTCTTCAGATATCGGGAATGTTACTAATCACTCTTCAGATATCTGGCATGGTACTAATCACTCTTCAGATATTGGACATCGTACCAATCACTCTTCAGATATCGTGCATGGTACTAATCACTCTTGAGATATCGGGCATGGTACTAATCACTCTTCAGATATCGGGTATGGTACCAATCACTCTTCAGATATCGTGCATGGTACTAATCACTCTTGAGATATCGGGCATGGTACTAATCACTCTTTGATATCGGGCATGGTACTAATCACTCTTCAGATATCGGGCATGGTACTAATCACTCTTCAGATATCGGCATGGTACTAATCACTCTTCAGATATCGGGCATGGTACTAATCACTCTGTGATATCGGGCATGGTACTAATCACTCTTCAGATATCGGGCATGGTACTAATCACTCTTCAGATATCGGGCATGGTACTAATCACTCCTGTGATATCGGGCATGGTACTAATCACTCTTCAGATATCGGGCATGGTACTAATCACTCTTCAGATATCGGGCATGGTACTAATCACTCTTCAGATATCGGACATGGTACTAATCACTCTTGAGATATCGTGCATGGTACTAATCACTCTTCAGATATCGGACATGGTACTAATCACTCTTGAGATATCGTGCATGGTACTAATCACTCTTGAGATATCGGGCATGGTACTAATCATTCTTCAGATATCGGGTATGGTACTAATCACTCTTCAGATATCGGGTACCAATCACTCTTCAGATATCGGGTACTAATCACTCTTGAGATATCGGGCATGGTACTAATCACTCTTCAGATATCGGGCATGGTACTAATCACTCTTCAGATATCGGGCATGGTACTAATCACTCTTCAGATATCGGACATGGTACTAATCACTCTTCAGATATCGTGCATGGTACTAATCACTCTTCAGATATCGTGCATGGTACTAATCACTCTTGAGATATCGCGTATGGTACTAATCATTCTTCAGATATCGGGCATGGTACTAATCACTCTTCAGATATCGGGTATGGTACTAATCACTCTTCAGATATCGGGTACCAATCACTCTTCAGATATCGGGTACTAATCACTCTTCAGATATCGTGCATGGTACTAATCACTCTTCAGATATCGGGCATGGTACTAATCACTCTTCAGATATCGGGTATGGTACTAATCACTCTTCAGATATCGGGCATGGTACTAATCACTCTTCAGATATCGGACATGGTACTAATCACTCTTGAGATATCGTGCATGGTACTAATCACTCTTGAGATATCGTGCATGGTACTAATCACTAATGAGATATCGGGCATGGTACTAATCATTCTTCAGATATCGGGTATGGTACTAATCACTCTTCAGATATCGGGTACCAATCACTCTTTAGATATCGGGTACTAATCACTCTTGAGATATCGGGCATGGTATTAATCACTCTTCAGATATCGGGCATGGTACTAATCACTCTTCAGATATCGGGTATGGTACTAATCACTCTTCAGATATCGGGTACCAATCACTCTTCAGATATCGGGTACTAATCACTCTTCAGATATCGTGCATGGTAGTAATCACTCTTCAGATATCGGGTATGGTACTAATCACTCTTCAGATATCGGGTACAATCACTCTTCAGATATCGGGCATGGTACTAATCATTCTTCATATATCGGGTATGGTACTAATCACTCTTCAGATATCGGGCATGGTACTAATCACTCTTCATATATCGGGTATGGTACTAATCACTCTTCAGATATCGGGCATGGTACTAATCACTCTCTGATATCGGGCATGGTACTAATCACTCTTGAGATATCGGGCATGGTACTAATCACTCTTCAGATATCGGGCATGGTACTAATCACTCTTCAGATATCGGGCATGGTACTAATCACTCCTGTGATATCGGGCATGGTACTAATCACTCCTGTGATATCGGGCATGGTACTAATCATTCTTCAGATATCGGGCATGGTACTAATCACTCCTGTGATATCGGGCATGGTACTAATCACTCTTGAGATATCGGGCATGGTACTAATCACTCCTGTGATATCGGGCATGGTACTAATCACTCTTCAGATATCGGGCATGGTACTAATCACTCTTCAGATATCGGGCATGGTACTAATCACTCTTCAGATATCGGGCATGGTACTAATCACTCTTGTGATATCGGGCATGGTACTAATCACTCCTGTGATATCGGGCATGGTACTAATCACTCTTCAGATATCGGGCATGGTACTAATCACTCTTGATATCGGCATGGTACTAATCACTCTGATATCGGGCATGGTACTAATCACTCTTCAGATATCGGGCATGGTACTAATCACTCTTGAGATATCGGGCATGGTACTAATCACTCTTGAGATATCGGGCATGGTACTAATCACTCCTGTGATATCGGGCATGGTACTAATCACTCTTCAGATATCGGGCATGGTACTAATCACTCTTCAGATATCGGGCATGGTACTAATCACTCTTCAGATATCGGGCATGGTACTAATCACTCCTGTGATATCGGGCATGGTACTAATCACTCTTCAGATATCGGGCATGGTACTAATCACTCTTCAGATATCGGGCATGGTACTAATCACTCTTCAGATATCGGGCATGGTACTAATCACTCTTCAGATATCGGGCATGGTACTAATCACTCTTCAGATATCGGGCATGGTACTAATCACTCTTCAGATATCGGGCATGGTACTAATCACTCTTGAGATATCGGGCATGGTACTAATCACTCTTCAGATATCGGGCATGGTACTAATCACTCTTGAGATATCGGGCATGGTACTAATCACTCTTGAGATATCGGGCATGGTACTAATCACTCTTCAGATATCGGGCATGGTACTAATCACTCTTCAGATATCGGGCATGGTACTAATCACTCTTCAGATATCGGGCATGGTACTAATCACTCTTCAGATATCGGGCATGGTACTAATCACTCTTCAGATATCGTGCATGGTACTAATCACTCTTCAGATATCGGGCATGGTACTAATCACTCTTCAGATATCGTGCATGGTACTAATCACTCTTGAGATATCGCGTATGGTACTAATCATTCTTCAGATATCGGGCATGGTACTAATCACTCTTCAGATATCGGGTATGGTACTAATCACTCTTCAGATATCGGGTACCAATCACTCTTCAGATATCGGGTACTAATCACTCTTCAGATATCGTGCATGGTACTAATCACTCTTCAGATATCGGGCATGGTACTAATCACTCTTCAGATATCGGGTATGGTACTAATCACTCTTCAGATATCGGGTACCAATCACTCTTCAGATATCGGGTACTAATCACTCTTGAGATATCGGGCATGGTACTAATCACTCTTCAGATATCGGGCATGGTACTAATCACTCTTGAGATATCGTGCATGGTACTAATCACTCTTCAGATATCGGACATGGTATTAATCACTCTTCAGATATCGTGCATGGTACTAATCACTCTTGAGATATCGGGTATGGTACTAATCATTATTCAGATATCGGGTATGGTACTAATCACTCTTCAGATATCGGGTACCAATCACTCTTCAGATATCGGGTACTAATCACTCTTGAGATATCGGGCATGGTACTAATCACTCTTCAGATATCGGGCATGGTACTAATCACTCTTCAGATATCGGGCATGGTACTAATCATTCTTGAGATATCGGGCATGGTACTAATCACTCTTCAGATATCGGGCATGGTACTAATCACTCTTCAGATATCGGGCATCGTACTAATCACTCTTCAGATATCGGGCATGGTACTAATCACTCCTGTGATATCGGGCATGGTACTAATCACTCTTCAGATATCGGGCATGGTACTAATCACTCTTCAGATATCGGGCATGGTACTATCACTCTTCAGATATCGGGTACTAATCACTCTTCAGATATCGTGCATGGTACTAATCACTCTTCAGATATCGGGCATGGTACTAATCACTCTTCAGATATCGGGCATGGTACTAATCACTCTTCAGATATCGGGCATGGTACTAATCACTCTTGAGATATCGGGCATGGTACTAATCACTCTGTGATATCGGGCATGGTACTAATCACTCTTCAGATATCGGGCATGGTACTAATCACTCTTGAGATATCGTGCATGGTACTAATCACTCTTCAGATATCGGGCATGGTACTAATCACTCCTGTGATATCGGGCATGGTACTAATCACTCTTCAGATATCGGGCATGGTACTAATCACTCTTCAGATATCGGGCATGGTACTAATCACTCTTGTGATATCGGGCATGGTACTAATCACTCTTCAGATATCGGGCATGGTACTAATC
>JABXNX010003647.1:0-24932 GCA_014843695.1 Archivesica marissinica | reverse complement strand
GAAATCACCACTCGTATATATATGGTATGAAATCACCACTCATATATATATATAGTATGAAATCACCACTCATATATATATATGGTATGAAATCACCACTCATATATATATGGTATGAAATCACCACTCATATATATATGGTATGAAATCACCACTCATATATATATGGTATGAAATCACCACTCACCACACTCATATTATATATATGGTATGAAATCACCACTCGTATATATATGGTATGAAATCACCACTCATATATATATGGTATGAAATCACCACTCATATATATTGTATGAAATCACCACTCAGAAATCACCACTCATATATATATATGGTATGAAATCACCACTCGTATATATATGGTATGAAATCACCTCTCGTATATATATGGTATGAAATCACCACTCATATATATATATGGTATGAAATCACCACTCGTATATATATATATGAAATCACCACTCGTATATATATGGTATGAAATCACCACTCATATATATATATGGTATGAAATCACCACTCATATATATATGGTATGAAATCACCACTCATATATATATGGTATGAAATCACCACTCATATATATATGGTATGAAATCACCACTCATATATATATATGGTATGAAATCACCACTCGTATATATATGGTATGAAATCACCACTCATATATATATATGGTATGAAATCACCACTCATATATATATATAGTATGAAATCACCACTCGTATATATATGGTATGAAATCACCACTCGTATATATATATGGTATGAAATCACCACTCTATATATATATGGTATGAAATCACCACTCATATATATATGGTATGAAATCACCACTCATATATATATGGTATGAAATCACCACTCATATATATATGGTATGAAATCACCACTCATATATATATGGTATGAAATCACCACTCGTATATATATGGTATGAAATCACCACTCATATATATATATGGTATGAAATCACCACTCATATATATATGGTATGAAATCACCACTCATATATATATATAGTATGAAATCACCACTCATATATATATGGTATGAAATCACCACTCATATATATATATATGGTATGAAATCACCACTCGTATATATATGGTATGAAATCACCACTCGTATATATATATGGTATGAAATCACCACTCATATATATATGGTATGAAATCACCACTCATATATATATATAGTATGAAATCACCACTCGTATATATATGGTATGAAATCACCACTCGTATATATATATGGTATGAAATCACCACTCATATATATGGTATGAAATCACCACTCATATATATATGGTATGAAATCACCACTCATATATATATATATGGTATGAAATCACCACTCGTATATATATGGTATGAAATCACCACTCGTATATATATATAGTATGAAATCACCACTCATATATATATGGTATGAAATCACCACTCATATATATATGGTATGAAATCACCACTCATATATATATATAGTATGAAATCACCACTCATATATAGTATGAAATCACCACTCATATATATATATGGTATGAAATCACCACTCATATATATATAGTATGAAATCACCACTCATATATATATATGGTATGAAATCACCACTCGTATATATATATGGTATGAAATCACCACTCATATATATATGGTATGAAATCACCACTCGTATATATATGGTATGAAATCACCGCTCGTATATATATATGGTATGAAATCACCACTCATATATATATGGTATGAAATCACCACTCGTATATATATGGTATGAAATCACCGCTCGTATATATATATAGTATGAAATCACCACTCATATATATATATGGTATGAAATCACCACTCGTATATATATGGTATGAAATCACCACTCATATATATATGGTATGAAATCACCACTCATATATATATGGTATGAAATCACCACTCATCACCACTCATATATATATGGTATGAAATCACCACTCATATATATATATGGTATGAAATCACCACTCATATATATATGGTATGAAATCACCACTCGTATATATATGGTATGAAATCACCACTCGTATATATATGGTATGAAATCACCACTCATATATATATATAGTATGAAATCACCACTCATATATATATATATATGGTATGAAATCACCACTCATATATATATGGTATGAAATCACCACTCATATATATATGGTATGAAATCACCACTCATATATATATGGTATGAAATCACCACTCATCACCACTCATATATATATATATGGTATGAAATCACCACTCGTATATATATGGTATGAAATCACCACTCATATATATATGGTATGAAATCACCACTCATATATATTGTATGAAATCACCACTCAGAAATCACCACTCATATATATATCGTTCAAAGAAGAATTTTTTTCAAATGCATGTGGCAGAAAGCATTGAAGATTCATTTTGATAAAGAGGTAACGTAATGGTGGAATGTAATATGTATATTATATTATAAATTCAAAATCCCCATGTTGAGCCTCAATTCTACAGCTGTCCTGTCACCTATATTCTGATGCCAACAAAATTCCAAACCGGCATGCTATCATAACATATTCTATTCCAAAACATGGTAAATATCAGTCTGCATGTAACATCCAACAACTCACTAATGGCATAGCAGAACAATTGAAATTGTGAGTAGACATTTTTATTGTGTCAATTTTTTTGCCATTATCTTTTTATTGTAATTACATGTAATGTCTATAGAATTTGATGCTTTGAAGAAATTACTTCATCACCCTTTGCGAACTAATATTTTTAAAATTTTAAGTTATTTTCAAATTTTGATATGTTTATAAATTATTTATCATCAAACCCTGGTTAAATGGCTGTCGTTTGTATGGAGATATAATAGTATATCAACGTAAATCTCTATGAAGGAAAGGGTTAAATGACTGTCGTTTGTATGGAAATATAATAGTATATCAACGTAAATCTCTATGAAGGAAAGGGTTAAATGGCTGTCGTTTGTATGGAGATATAATAGTATATTAACCTAAATCTCTATGAAGGAATGGGTTAAATGGCTGTCGTTTGTATGGAGATATAATAGTATATTAACCTAAATCTCTATGAAGGAAAGGGTTAAATGGCTGTCGTTTGTATGGAGATATAATAGTATATTAACCTAAATCTCTATGAAGGAAAGGGTTAAATGGCTGTCGTTTGTATGTAGATATAATAGTATATCAACGTAAATCTCTATGAAGGAAAGGGTTAAATGGCTGTCGTTTGTATGGAGATATAATAGTATATTAACCTAAATCTCTATGAAGGAATGGGTTAAATGGCTGTCGTTTGTATGGAGATATAACAGTATATTAACCTAAATCTCTATGAAGGAAAGGGTTAAATGGCTGTCGTTTGTATGGAGATATAATAGTATATTAACCTAAATCTCTATGAAGGAAAGGGTTAAATGGCTGTCGTTTGTATGGAGATATAATAGTATATTAACCTAAATCTCTATGAAGGAAAGGGTTAAATGGCTGTAGTTTGTATGGAGATATAATAGTATATTAACCTAAATCTCTATGAAGGAAAGGGTTAATGGGGGCAAAGCATCCAGAAATATGTCATTTTATGTTTTGATGGATAGCTAAAGATTCTCCAATTTATTACATGACCGGTGTATAGCACTGATACATGACACCACGGTTTATAGACTCTGCTGAAAGATTGTTAATATTATTAGGGTCAGACGGGATTCACACTCGTATGTGTTAACCACTGGACCACTGACACATCCCTGAATTGATACGTGGTCTACTGGTTCGGGTTTTTATTCAAACGTAAAATTTTGTTTGTCCTCAGTGGTCAACATTAGCAAACCACCATTTTACAACAATTTTGAGAATTTCTGTAAATAAATATCCACCTCATGTAAAGAAATATTGAAGTTGTGATAGTGCAGTGGTATAGTGCAGTGATAAAGCTTACTGCCCTTGAATTGGTAGACTCATTTGGTGATACTGGAGTTACTGTCCTTGAATTTCTAGACTAATTTGGTGACAGGAGTTACTTCCCTTGAATTACTATTCTAATTTGGTGACTGGGGTTACTGCCCTTGAATTGCTAGACCAATTTGGTGACACTGGAGTTGCTGCTCTTGACTTGTAGACCAATTTGGCGAGTGGAGTTACTTCTCTTGAATTGCTAGGCTCATTTGGTGACATTAGAGTTACTGCCCTTGAATCAGACTATTGTGCTGTTGCAATAACGCCACTTCCAATCGTACCACCTACAAGAACAATGACCATCCTTTGCCGAGGGATATCAATCCAAACAATTTTCTTTATTTAGAATGCGGACCACTGCAGCTCTACTCAGGTCCGAACACTTTGTTGTATGGCCTAGCTCCATGATTTCAGCCGTTGCAAAACTTTTGGTTTCAAATCTCATATTTTAAATTTGATGTAAAATCATAATCTGAAATGCATGTGCGCCTGTAAAACCAAACTCAACAGTAATAATGATCAACAAATCATGCGTTTCATTAATATTAATTCTATAATCTTCCGACTGCCCATGATAAATCTTTACTCTGGCATAATATTTATGCCATGAAGGATATATATATATTATTAATGTCAGAAACCGCCTATATATCAAACTAGCAAAACAATAGTGCTGTTGTATTTATCCACCTAAGGAGGGAAATGGTTCTACCAGTCATTTCCTTTGTTTGCAGCTGCGAAATTTCTCAAATTCCAAACCTGATACATCAAGTTCATGCAAGTTGACAAATTCACTTGAGAAATGTTGGAAAAACCAAACTACAAAGAACTCTTCTGTTGAAATAATTCTCCCCATATACGGAGGATAAAAGGGGTTTTATGTTTATGATCATTTTCATGTATTTTTGTCGGCTGCTAGTTTATTACTTTACCTGGTGTTCGCCCCATCTTACAAAGTGCCATACCTCAATTACCTCCTAAATCGGTATATAAAGTGGGCAATTGTGATATAGCTGCCTAGTTAGCAATATACCGCATACATTTATGGCATTGTCATGGATGAGAAACTTAGGCAATTTACAGTGATTCTGTATTTGGTCTATATGTCTCGGATATGTGAAAATCGAGAGTTTGAAGTCGTTCCCACACTTGACAGCGAGATCGTATAATATAGCACCATGCCGTTTCTATCATCAGTCATCAAAATTTGCTAAATTAGGTTTCTTTATACCAGTTAATGGATTCTCATGGGATTCTCATGTTTTCCTTTATGAGGGACTACTCAATTTTTCTTGCATTGCTTAACAGCTACAATAAATGTAAATTCACCACCGGTAAATTTGTATAATATAAATCCTATGTAAAGTGCTACATTTACTGTTTTTGTTTCTATACAAATTTCTTTTAGCTTTATTTCTAAAACAAGTTCTTACATCTCTGGTTTTTAACTCCTTGCATGCTGGGTAAAATAAAGGTTATAAATAGTTCAAATACTGGTAGCACCCAACAATTCATTAATGTGTTATTCTTATTTGTAACTGAAATCTCTGGAAATATGTCTTGGAATTTCTTTAGAATTGTGTTGTTACAACGATTATTTCTGATTGAATTCATCACAACGAGGGAGACAGAAGACGCGGTGTGGATTTGTATAGCCTAAGGACACCACCACCACATTGCTTCTGGCGGAGCTTGAACTCACAACTTCTTGGTCCCAGATTACATGTCTTCACTACTGGATACATGCTACATCTGGTCACAGATTACATGTCCTCACTACTGGATGCATGATACATCTGGTCCCAGGATGCATGATACCTCTGGTCACAGATTACATATCCCCACTTCTGGGTGCAAGCTACATCTGGTCACAGATTACATATTCCCACTTCCATATGCAAGCGACATCTGGTCACAGATGACATGTCCTCACTACTGGATGCATGATACATCTGGTCACAGATTACATATCCCCACTTCTGGGTGCAAGCTACATCTGGTCACAGATTACATATTCCCACTTCCAGATGCAAGCGACATCTGGTCACAGATGACATGTCCTCACTACTGGATGCATGATACATCTGGTCACAGATTACATATCCTCACTACTGGATGCATGATACATCTGGTCACAGATTACATATCCTCACTTCTGGATACAAGCTACATCTGGTCACAGATTACATATCCTCACTACTGGATGCATGATACATCTGGTCACAGATTACATGTCCTCACTACTGGATGCATGATACATCTGGTCACAGATTACATATCCTCACTTCTGGATACAAGCTACATCTGGTCACAGATTACATATCCTCACTTCTGGATACAAGCTACATCTGGTCACAGATTACATATTCCCACTTCAAGATGCAAGCGACATCTGGTCACAGATGACATGTCCTCACTACTGGATGCATGATACATCTGGTCACAGATTACATATCCTCACTTCTGGATACAAGCTACATCTGGTCACAGATTACATATCCTCACTACTGGATGCATGATACATCTGGTCACAGATGACATGTCCTCACTACTGGATGCATGATACATCTGGTCACAGATGACATGTCCTCACTACTGGATGCATGATACATCTGGTCACAGATTACATGTCCTCACTACTGGAAGCATGATACATCTAGTCACAGATTACATATCCTCACTACTGGATGCATGATACATCTGGTCACAGATTACATATCCTCACTTCTGGATACAAGCTACATCTGGTCACAGATTACATATCCTCACTACTGGATGCATGATACATCTGGTCACAGATGACATGTCCTCACTACTGGATGCATGATACATCTGGTCACAGATGACATGTCCTCACTACTGGATGCATGATACATCTGGTCACAGATTACATGTCCTCACTACTGGAAGCATGATACATCTAGTCACAGATTACATATCCTCACTACTGGATGCATGATACATCTGGTCACATATTACATATCCTCACTTCTGGATACAAGCTACATCTGGTCACAGATTACATATCCTCACTACTGGATGCATGATACATCTGGTCACAGATTACATATCCTCACTACCGGATGCATGATACATCTGGTCACAGATTACATATCCTCACTACTGGATGCATGATACATCTGGTCACAGATTACATGTCCTCACTACTGGATGCATGATACATCTGGTCACAGATTACATATCCTCACTACTGGATGCATGATACATCTGGTCACATATTACATGTCCTCACTACTGGAAGCATGATACATCTGGTCACAGATTACATATCCTCACTACTGGATGCATGATACATCTGGTCACAGATTACATATCCTCACTACTGGATGCATGATACATCTGGTCACAGATTACATGTCCTCACTACTGGATGCATGATACATCTGGTCACAGATTACATATCCTCACTACTGGTTGCATGATACATCTGGTCACAGATTACATATCCTCACTACTGGATGCATGATACATCTGGTCACAGATTACATGTCCTCACTACTGGATGCATGATACATCTGGTCACATATTACATGTCCTCACTACTGGATGCATGATACATCTGGTCACAGATTACATGTCCTCACTACTGGATGCATGATACATCTGGTCACAGATTACATATCCTCACTACTGGATGCATGATACATCTGGTCACAGATTACATGTCCTCACTACTGGATGCATGATACATCTGGTCACATATTACATATCCTCACTACTGGATGCAAGCTACATCTGGTCACAGATTACATGTCCCCACTACTGGATACAAGCTACATCTGGTCACAGATTACATATCCTCACTACTGGATACAAGCTACATCTGGTCACAGATTACATATCCCCATTTCTGGGTGCAAGCTACATCTGGTCACATATAACATATCCCCACTTCCAGATTTAAGCTACATCTGGTCACAGATTACATATCCTCACTACTGGGTGCATGATACATCTGGTCACAGATTACATATCCCCACTTCTGGATGCAAGCTACATCTGGTCACAGATTACATATCCCCACTACTGGATGCAAACTACATCTGGTCACAGATTACATATCCCCACTTCTGGATGCAAGCTACATCTGGTCACAGATTACATGTCCCCACTACTGGATACAAGCTACATCTGGTCACATATTACATATCTCCACTACTGGATACAAGCTACATCTGGTCACAGATTACATGTCCTCACTACTGGAAGCATGATACATCTGGTCACAGATTACATACAAACACCACAAACACCCACACACAAACACCTCCTCACTACTGGATGCATGATACATCTGGTCACAGATTACATATCCTCACTACTGGATGCATGATACATCTGGTCACAGATTACATGTCCTCACTACTGGATGCATGATACATCTGGTCACAGATTACATATCCTCACTACTGGTTGCATGATACATCTGGTCACAGATTACATATCCTCACTACTGGATGCATGATACATCTGGTCACAGATTACATGTCCTCACTACTGGATGCATGATACATCTGGTCACATATTACATGTCCTCACTACTGGATGCATGATACATCTGGTCACAGATTACATGTCCTCACTACTGGATGCATGATACATCTGGTCACAGATTACATATCCTCACTACTGGATGCATGATACATCTGGTCACAGATTACATGTCCTCACTACTGGATGCATGATACATCTGGTCACATATTACATATCCTCACTACTGGATGCAAGCTACATCTGGTCACAGATTACATGTCCCCACTACTGGATACAAGCTACATCTGGTCACAGATTACATATCCTCACTACTGGATACAAGCTACATCTGGTCACAGATTACATATCCCCACTTCTGGATGCAAGCTACATCTGGTCACAATAACATATCCCCACTACCAGATCAAGCTACATCTGGTCACAGATTACATATCCTCACTACTGGATGCATGATACATCTGGTCACAGATTACATATCCTCACTACTGGATGCATGATACATCTGGTCACAGATTACATATCCCCACTACTGGATGCAAACTACATCTGGTCACAGATTACATATCCCCACTTCTGGATGCAAGCTACATCTGGTCACAGATTACATGTCCCCACTACTGGATACAAGCTACATCTGGTCACATATTACATATCTCCACTACTGGATACAAGCTACATCTGGTCACAGATTACATGTCCTCACTACTGGAAGCATGATACATCTGGTCACAGATTACATATCCTCACTACTGGATGCATGATACATCTGGTCACAGATTACATATCCTCACTACTGGATGCATGATACATCTGGTCACAGATTACATGTCCTCACTACTGGATGCATGATACATCTGGTCACAGATTACATATCCTCACTACTGGTTGCATGATACATCTGGTCACAGATTACATATCCTCACTACTGGATGCATGATACATCTGGTCACAGATTACATGTCCTCACTACTGGATGCATGATACATCTGGTCACATATTACATGTCCTCACTACTGGATGCATGATACATCTGGTCACAGATTACATGTCCTCACTACTGGATGCATGATACATCTGGTCACAGATTACATATCCTCACTACTGGATGCATGATACATCTGGTCACAGATTACATGTCCTCACTACTGGATGCATGATACATCTGGTCACATATTACATATCCTCACTACTGGATGCAAGCTACATCTGGTCACAGATTACATGTCCCCACTACTGGATACAAGCTACATCTGGTCACAGATTACATATCCTCACTTCTGGATACAAGCTACATCTGGTCACAGATTACATATCCTCACTACTGGATGCATGATACATATGGTCACAGATTACATATCCTCACTACCGGATGCATGATACATCTGGTCACAGATTACATATCCTCACTACTGGATGCAAGATACATCTGGTCACAGATTACATATCCCCACTACTGGATGCAAGCTACATCTGGTCACAGATTACATATCCTCACTACTGGATGCAAGCTACATCTGGTCACAGATTACATATCCTCACTACTGGATGCATGATACATCTGGTCACAGATTACATATCCTCACTACTGGATGCATGATACATCTGGTCACAGATTACATATCCTCACTACTGGATGCATGATACATCTGGTCACAGATTACATATCCTCACTACTGGATGCATGATACATCTGGTCACAGATTACATATCCTCACTACTGGATGCATGATACATCTGGTCACAGATTACATATCCTCACTACTGGATGCATGATACATCTGGTCACAGATTACATATCCTCACTACTGGATGCATGATACATCTGGTCACAGATTACATATCCTCACTACTGGATGCATGATACATCTGGTCACAGATTACATATCCTCACTACTGGATGCATGATACATCTGGTCACAGATTACATATCCTCACTACTGGATGCATGATACATCTGGTCACAGATTACATATCCTCACTACTGGATGCATGATACATCTGGTCACAGATTACATATCCTCACTACTGGATGCATGATACATCTGGTCACAGATTACATGTCCTCACTACTGGATGCATGATACATCTGGTCACATATTACATGTCCTCACTACTGGATGCATGATACATCTGGTCACAGATTACATGTCCTCACTACTGGATGCATGATACATCTGGTCACAGATTACATATCCTCACTACTGGATGCATGATACATCTGGTCACAGATTACATGTCCTCACTACTGGATGCATGATACATCTGGTCACATATTACATATCCTCACTACTGGATGCAAGCTACATCTGGTCACAGATTACATGTCCCCACTACTGGATACAAGCTACATCTGGTCACAGATTACATATCCTCACTACTGGATACAAGCTACATCTGGTCACAGATTACATATCCCCATTTCTGGGTGCAAGCTACATCTGGTCACATATAACATATCCCCACTTCCAGATTTAAGCTACATCTGGTCACAGATTACATATCCTCACTACTGGGTGCATGATACATCTGGTCACAGATTACATATCCCCACTTCTGGATGCAAGCTACATCTGGTCACAGATTACATATCCCCACTACTGGATGCAAACTACATCTGGTCACAGATTACATATCCCCACTTCTGGATGCAAGCTACATCTGGTCACAGATTACATGTCCCCACTACTGGATACAAGCTACATCTGGTCACATATTACATATCTCCACTACTGGATACAAGCTACATCTGGTCACAGATTACATGTCCTCACTACTGGAAGCATGATACATCTGGTCACAGATTACATATCCTCACTACTGGATGCATGATACATCTGGTCACAGATTACATATCCTCACTACTGGATGCATGATACATCTGGTCACAGATTACATGTCCTCACTACTGGATGCATGATACATCTGGTCACAGATTACATATCCTCACTACTGGTTGCATGATACATCTGGTCACAGATTACATATTCTCACTACTGGATGCATGATACATCTGGTCACAGATTACATGTCCTCACTACTGGATGCATGATACATCTGGTCACATATTACATGTCCTCACTACTGGATGCATGATACATCTGGTCACAGATTACATGTCCTCACTACTGGATGCATGATACATCTGGTCACAGATTACATATCCTCACTACTGGATGCATGATACATCTGGTCACAGATTACATGTCCTCACTACTGGATGCATGATACATCTGGTCACATATTACATATCCTCACTACTGGATGCAAGCTACATCTGGTCACAGATTACATGTCCCCACTACTGGATACAAGCTACATCTGGTCACAGATTACATATCCTCACTACTGGATACAAGCTACATCTGGTCACAGATTACATATCCCCATTTCTGGGTGCAAGCTACATCTGGTCACATATAACATATCCCCACTTCCAGATTTAAGCTACATCTGGTCACAGATTACATATCCTCACTACTGGGTGCATGATACATCTGGTCACAGATTACATATCCCCACTTCTGGATGCAAGCTACATCTGGTCACAGATTACATATCCCCACTACTGGATGCAAACTACATCTGGTCACAGATTACATATCCCCACTTCTGGATGCAAGCTACATCTGGTCACAGATTACATGTCCCCACTACTAGATACAAGCTACATCTGGTCACATATTACATATCTCCACTACTGGATACAAGCTACATCTGGTCACAGATTACATTTCACCACTTCTGGATGCAAGCTACATCTGGTCCCAGATTACATATCCCCACGTCTGGGTGCATGCTACATCTGGTCACAGATTACATATTCCCACTTCCAGATGCAAGCTACATCTGGTCACAGATTACATATTCCCACTTCCAGATGCAAGCGACATCTGGTCACAGATTACATATCCTCACGTCCAGATGCAGCTACATCTGGTAGCAGATTTTATATCCCCATTTCCAGATGCAAGCTACATCTGGTCACAGATTACATTTCACCACTTCTGGGTGCAAGCTACATCTGGTCACAGATTACATTTCACCATTTCTGGGTGCAAGCTACATCTGGTCACATATTACATTTCACCATTTCTGGGTGCAAGCTACATCTGGTCACAGATTACATGTCCCCACTTCTGGGTGCATGCTACATCTGGTCACAGATTACATATCCCCACTTCCAGATGCATGCTACATCTGGTCATCGGTTACACGTCCTACTGTGATTACAGGTACTGAAGTTCAATCCCCGTCCTTCCATAATACTATCAACAGTTAGGATTATAATCCGAGGTCTCGTGTAATGGTGCTGTACACCAGGCACGTGAAAGAGGTCTCGTGTATTGGTGCTGTACACTGGGCATGTGAAAGAGGTCTCGTGTAATGGTGCTGTACACCAGGCACGTGAAAGAGGTCTCGTGTAATGGTGCTGTACACCAGGCATGTGAAAGAGGTCTCGTTTAATGGTGCTGTACACCAGGCATGTTAAAGAGGTCTTGTGTATTGGTGCTGTACACCAGGCATGTGAAAGAGGTCTCGTGTAATGGTGCTGTACACCAGGCATGTTAAAGAGGTCTTGTGTATTGGTGCTGTACACCAGGCATGTGAAAGAGGTCTTGTGTTTTGGTGCTGTACACCAGGCATGTGAAAGAGGTCGTGTGTATTGGTGCTGTACACCAGGCATGTGAAAGAGGTCTTGTGTATTGGTGCTGTACACCAGGCATGTGAAAGAGGTCTTGTGTATTGGTGCTGTACACCAGGCATGTGCAAGAGGTCTTGTGTATTGGTGCTGTACACCAGGCATGTGAAAGAGGTCACGTGTATTGGTGCAGTACACCAGGCATGTGAAAGAGGTCTTGTGTATTGGTGCTGTACACTGGGCATGTGAAAGAGGTCTTGTGTATTGGTGCTGTACACCAGGCATGTGAAAGAGGTCTTGTGTATTGGTGCTGTACACCAGGCATGTGAAAGAGGTCTCGTGTATTGGTGCAGTACACCAGGCATGTGAAAGAGGTCTTGTGTATTGGTGCTGTACACTGGGCATGTGAAAGAGGTCTTGTGTATTGGTGCTGTACACCAGGCATGTGAAAGAGGTCTCGTGTATTGGTGCAGTACACCGGGCATGTGAAAGAGGTCTTGTGTATTGGTGCTGTACACTGGGCATGTGAAAGAGGTCTCGTGTATTGGTGCAGTACACCAGGCATGTGAAAGAGGTCTCGTGTATTGGTGCAGTACACCGGGCATGTGAAAGAGGTCTTGTGTATTGGTGCTGTACACTGGGCATGTGAAAGAGGTCTTGTGTATTGGTGCTGTACACCAGGCATGTGAAAGAGGTTTTGTGTATTGGTGCTGTACACCAGGCATGTGAAAGAGGTCTTGTGTATTGGTGCTGTACACCAGGCATGTGAAAGAGGTCTCGTGTATTGGTGCAGTACACCGGGCATGTGAAAGAGGTCTTGTGTATTGGTGCTGTACACCAGGCATGTGAAAGAGGTCTTGTGTATTGGTGTTGTACACTGGGCATGTGAAAGAGGTCTTGTGTAGTGGTGCTGTACACTGGGCATGTGAAAGAGGTCTTGTGTATTGGTGCTGTACACCGGGCATGTGAAAGAGGTCTTGTGTATTGGTGCAGTACACCGGGCATGTGAAAGAGGTCTTGTGTATTGGTGCTGTACACCGGGCATGTGAAAGAGGTCTCGTGTATTGGTGCTGTACACCAGGCATGTGAAAGAGGTCTCGTGTATTGGTGCTGTACACCGGGCATGTGAAAGAGGTCTTGTGTATTGGTGCTGTACACTGGGCATGTGAAAGAGGTCTTGTGTATTGGTGCTGTACACCAGGCATGTGAAAGAGGTCTTGTGTATTGGTGCTGTACACCAGGCATGTGAAAGAGGTCTTGTGTATTGGTGCTGTACACCAGGCATGTGAAAGAGGTCTCGTGTATTGGTGCAGTACACCAGGCATGTGAAAGAGGTCTCGTGTATTGGTGCTGTACACTGGGCATGTGCAAGAGGTCTTGTGTATTGGTGCAGTACACCAGGCATGTGAAAGAGGTCTCGTGTATTGGTGCAGTACACCGGGCATGTGAAAGAGGTCTTGTGTATTGGTGCTGTACACTGGGCATGTGAAAGAGGTCTTGTGTATTGGTGCTGTACACCAAGCATGTGAAAGAGGTTTTGTGTATTGGTGCTGTACACCAGGCATGTGAAAGAGGTCTTGTGTATTGGTGCTGTACACCAGGCATGTGAAAGAGGTCTCGTGTATTGGTGCAGTACACCGGGCATGTGAAAGAGGTCTTGTGTATTGGTGCTGTACACCAGGCATGTGAAAGAGGTCTTGTGTATTGGTGCAGTACACCGGGCATGTGAAAGAGGTCTTGTGTATTGGTGCAGTACACCGGGCATGTGAAAGAGGTTTTGTGTATTGGTGCTGTACACCAGGCATGTGAAAGAGGTCTTGTGTATTGGTGCTGTACACCAGGCATGTGAAAGAGGTCTTGTGTATTGGTGTTGTACACTGGGCATGTGAAAGAGGTCTTGTGTAGTGGTGCTGTACACTGGGTATGTGAAAGAGGTCTTGTGTATTGGTGCAGTACACCGGGCATGTGAAAGAGGTCTTGTGTATTGGTGCTGTACACCAGGCATGTGCAAGAGGTCTTGTGTATTGGTGCTGTACACTGGGCATGTGAAAGGGGTCTCGTGTAATGGTGCTGTACACCAGGCATGTGCAAGAGGTCGCGTGTATTGGTGCAGTACACTGGGCATGTGCAAGAGGTCTTGTGTAATGGTGCTGTACACTGGGCATGTGCAAGAGGTCTTGTGTATTGGTGCAGTACACTGGGCATGTGCAAGAGGTCTTGTGTATTGGTGCTGTACACTGGGCATGTGCAAGAGGTCTCGTGTATTGGTGCTGTACACCGGGCATGTGAAAGAGGTCGCGTGTATTGGTGCAATACACTGGGCATGTGCAAGAGGTCTTGTGTATTGGTGCTGTACACTGGGCATGTGCAAGAGGTCGCGTGTATTGGTGCAGTACACTGGGCATGTGCAAGAGGTCTTGTGTATTGGTGCTGTACACTGGGCATGTGAAAGGGGTCTCGTGTAATGGTGCTGTACACCAGGCATGTGCAAGAGGTCGCGTGTATTGGTGCAGTACACTGGGCATGTGCAAGAGGTCTTGTGTAATGGTGCTGTACACTGGGCATGTGCAAGAGGTCTTGTGTATTGGTGCAGTACACTGGGCATGTGCAAGAGGTCTTGTGTATTGGTGCTGTACACTGGGCATGTGCAAGAGGTCTCGTGTATTGGTGCTGTACACCGGGCATGTGAAAGAGGTCGCGTGTATTGGTGCAATACACTGGGCATGTGCAAGAGGTCTTGTGTATTGGTGCTGTACACTGGGCATGTGCAAGAGGTCGCGTGTATTGGTGCAGTACACTGGGCATGTGCAAGAGGTCTTGTGTATTGGTGCTGTACACTGGGCATGTGCAAGAGGTCTCGTGTAATGGTGCTGTACACCAGGCATGTGCAAGAGGTCGCGTGTATTGGTGCAATACACTGGGCATGTGCAAGAGGTCTTGTGTATTGGTGCTGTACACTGGACATGTGCAAGAGGTCGCGTGTATTGGTGCAGTACACTGGGCATGTGCAAGAGGTCTTGTGTATTGGTGCTGTACACTGGGCATGTGCAAGAGGTCTCGTGTAATGGTGCTGTACACCAGGCATGTGCAAGAGGTCGCGTGTATTGGTGCAGTACACTGGGCATGTGCAAGAGGTCCTGTGTATTGGTGCTGTACACTGGGCATGTGCAAGAGGTCTCGTGTATTGGTGCTGTACACTGGGCATGTGCAAGAGGTCGCGTGTATTGGTGCAGTACACTGGGCATTTGCAAGAGGTCTTGTGTAATGGTGCTGTACACTGGGCATGTGAAAGAGGTCGCGTGTATTGGTGCTGTACACCAGGCATGTGCAAGAGGTCTTGTGTATTGGTGATGTACACTGGACATGTGAAAGAGGTCTCATGTATTGGTGCTGTACACCAGGCATGTGCAAGAGGTCTTGTGTATTGGTGCTGTACACAAGGCATGTGAAAGAGGTCGCGTGTATTGGTGCTGTACACTGGGCATGTGAAAGAGGTCTCGTGTATTGGTGCTGTACACCAGGCATGTGAAAGAGGTCTTGTGTATTGGTGCTGTACACCAGGCATGTGAAAGAGGTCTCTTGTATTGGTGCTGTACACTGGGCATGTGAAAGAGGTATTGTGTATTGGTGTTGTACACTGGGCATGTGAAAGAGGTCTCTTGTATTGGTGCTGTACACTGGGCATGTGAAAGAGGTCTTGTGTATTGGTGCTGTACACCAGGCATGTGAAAGAGGTCTCTTGTATTGGTGCTGTACACTGGGCATGTGAAAGAGGTCTTGTGTATTGGTGCTGTACACTGGGCATGTGAAAGAGGTCTCTTGTATTGGTGCTGTAGACTGGGCATGTGAAAGAGGTCTTGTGTATTGGTGCTGTACACCAGGCATGTGAAAGAGGTCTTGTGTATTGGTGCTGTACACCAGGCATGTGAAAGAGGTCTTGTGTATTGGTGCAGTACACCAGGCATGTGAAAGAGGTCTTGTGTATTGGTGCTGTACACCAGGCATGTGAAAGAGGTCTCTTGTATTGGTGCTGTACACTGGGCATGTGAAAGAGGTCTTGTGTATTGGTGCTGTACACCAGGCATGTGAAAGAGGTCTTGTGTATTGGTGCTGTACACCAGGCATGTGAAAGAGGTCTCTTGTATTGGTGCTGTACACCAGGCATGTGAAAGAGGTCTTGTGTATTGGTGCTGTACACCAGGCATGTGAAAGAGGTCTCGTGTATTGGTGCTGTACACTGGGCATGTGAAAGAGGTCTTGTGTATTGGTGCTGTACACCAGGCATGTGAAAGAGGTCTCTTGTATTGGTGCTGTACACTGGGCATGTGAAAGAGGTCTTGTGTATTGGTGCTGTACACCAGGCATGTGAAAGAGGTCTCTTGTATTGGTGCTGTACACTGGGCATGTGAAAGAGGTCGCGTGTATTGGTGCTGTACACCAGGCATGTGAAAGAGGTCTCTTGTATTGGTGCTGTACACTGGGCATGTGAAAGAGGTCGCGTGTATTGGTGCTGTACACCAGGCATGTGAAAGAGGTCGCGTGTATTGGTGCTGTACACTGGGCACATGAAAGAGGTCGCGTGTATTGGTGCTGTACACTGGGCATATGAAAGAGGTCGCGTGTATTGGGGCTGTACACTGGGCATATGAAAGAGGTCTTGTGTATTGGTGCTGTACACTGCGCATGTGAAAGAGGTCTCTTGTATTGGTGCTGTACACTGGGCATGTGAAAGAGGTCGCGTGTATTGGTGCTGTACACCAGGCATGTGAAATAAACGGGGATGCTTCTGGAATCTAGAATGGTGATAGATAATATTGAACGATTACATGGCGGTACAAACTATTTAAAGCGACACTACATCGTTGAAAACGCAAATGTCTGCCGAATGTAATTTGCTATTATAATTATGGTATAATTTGTTTCCAAATATTTGCCTCAAAAACTGAGTATTTCAACAAATAAACAAACGTCGTATACTCGGTTTGTTGACATAACAAAATAATGTAAGTAGGGTCGACATTCCTGCGTAATACAACGCGTTTATCCTGAATAACACAAGTTATGCTACATATTTACCGTGATATCTCACATGTGTGCCTATGCATATTTATTTGTAGACTAATCTTAATTAAATTATCTCTAAACGAAAGTATCAATATTTTAATATTGACTTCAATGACAACAAACGTCAATTCAGGAGCCATTATATGAAATCCTACTTTCACATTTGAAAGTTTGTATACCACAAAAACACTGATAAATTGATTCAATGTTAGTGTTTGATGTATTCAGAAGAATTTGTAGTAGCAATGCGTGAACAAAATATAATTTTATTTGCTTTTTGCAATGTAACTTCACTTTAAAGTTTCAGAGTGAAGCTGATAAAAAAAACACACATTAAAAAACGATATTTTAGCTTCATATCTTCTATGAACAATTCTTCTATTGCTCACTTTAGCAGATGTCTGCAAACAATTTGTCTGTGACAAGCCATGTTTCACAAATGTGACGCGATTTACCAAAAGTGGGATGACGTTGTATCGAGAAATGACGTCTAATGTTACACACTGAAGGTGTAAATCAGTAGTCGCGTGGGAGATGATGATGTTTAAGCTTATTTAATCTCGCCTTCTGCGAAACATATGTACGAACGGTCGTGTGGGAGATAGATTGACAATGGATTTTATAAATGATGTTATGTTTGACGCAAGTGTAAACGGCAACATATACTATACATGTAAGTTTAAGGTTCATTTTTAGAACAAATAATCTAACTGGAATTACCTTAAATGTTGAAAATCGCTTAAGGAAATGACCGAAAAACATAATTCTGGAGAAAAAAACATTTTTGAAGATTTCACCCAGTGGGTCCCTTTTGATGTAAACTCACGTCACAAATGTCACTGTTCATAGCCGAGCTTATCAGTTTATTCCACTACTATCTGGATATCATATAGCTATAGGCAGCAGGTGTATTACTAAGTGATAGCCTCGGTCATGTTTTGGAACCACCATTCCAGGCACCATATATTCCCAGCCATTCCTCGATCTCGACCATAAGTCGAGAGTAAAATTTGGGCTTGAAAAAACTGATTTTAATTGGATGTAGGATTAGACATGGGCTACAAAGATGTAGAAGTATCGGATGTTTCTTGGAAATATGTAGACGCATTGTATGTATGTGGGAAAGATGTAGAAGTATCAGCTGTTTCTTGGAAATATGTAGACGCATTGTATGTATGTGGGAAAGATGTAGAAGTATCAGCTGTTTCTTGGAAATATGTAGACGCATTGTATGTATGTGGGAAAGATGTAGAAGTATCAGCTGTTTCTTGGAAATATGTAGACGCATTGTATGTATGTGGGAAAGATGTAGAAGTATCAGATGTTTCTTGGAAATATGTAGAGCATTGTATGTATGTGGGAAAATGTAGAAGTATCAGTGTTTCTTGGAAATATGTAGATGCATTGTATGTATGTGGGAAAGATGTAGAAGTATCAGATGTTTCTTGGAAATATGTAGATGCATTGTATGTATGTGGGAAAGATGTAGAAGTATCAGATGTTTCTTGGAAATATGTAGACGCATTGTATGTATGTGGGAAAGATGTAGAAGTATCAGATGTTTCTTGGAAATATGTAGATGCATTGTATGTATGTGGGAAAGATGTAGAAGTATCAGATGTTTCTTGGAAATATGTAGACGCATTGTATGTATGTGGGAAAGATGTAGAAGTATCAGCTGTTTCTTGGAAATATGTAGACGCATTGTATGTATGTGGGAAAGATGTAGAAGTATCAGATGTTTCTTGGAAATATGTAGATGCATTGTATGTATGTGGAAAAGATGTAGAAGTATCAGCTGTTTCTTGGAAATATGTAGATGCATTGTATGTATGTGGGAAATATGTAGAAGTATCGGATGTTTCTTGGAAATATATAGACACATTGGATGTTTGTGGGAAAGATGTAGAAGTATCAGCTGTTTCTTGGAAATATGTAGACACATTGGATGTTTGTGGGAAAGATGTAGAAGTATCAGCTGTTTCTTGGAAATATGTAGACACATTGGATGTTTGTGGGAAAGATGTAGAAGTATCAGATGTTTCTTGGAAATATGTAGATGCATTGTATGTATGTGGGAAAGATGTAGAAGTGTTGTATGTTTCTTGGAAAGATATAGAAATGTTGTAATGTTTCTTGGAAAGATTTAGAAGGATTGGATGTGTGGGGGAAGACATAGATGGATTGGGTGTGTGTGGGAAGACATAGATGGATTGGGTGTGTGTGGGAAGACATAGATGGATTGGGTGTGTGTTTGGAAGACATGATGGTTTGTTGGAAACATGAGGATTGTGGGGAAGACATCGATGGATTGGATGTGTGGGGAAGACATCGATGGATTGGGTGTGTGTGGGAAGACATCGATGGATTGGTGTGTGTGGGAAGACATAGATGGATTGGGTGTGTGGGAAGACATCGATGGATTGGTGGTGTGGGAAGACATCGATGGATTGGATGTGTGGGGGAAGACATCGATGGATTGGGTGTGTGGGGGAAGACATAGATGGATTGGGTGTGTGTGGGAAGACATCGATGGATTGGGTTGTGACATCGATGGATGGGTGTGTGGGAAGACATAGATGGATTGGTGGTTGTGGGAAGACATAGATGGATTGGGTGGTTGTGGGAAGACATAGATGGATTGGGTGTGTGTGGGAAGACATAGATGGATTGGGTGTGTGGGGAGACATAGATGGATTGGGTGTGTGTGGGAAGACATAGATGGATTGGGTGTGTGGGGGAAGACATAGATGGATTGGGTGGTTGTGGGAAGACATAGATGGATTGGGTGGTTGTGGGAAGACATAGATGGATTGGGTGGTTGTGGGAAGACATCGATGGATTGGGTGTGTGGGAGACATAGATGAGGGAAGACATATGGATTGGTGTGTGGGAAGACATGATGGATTGGGGTGGGAAGACATATGGATTGTGTGGGGAAGACATAGATGGATTGGGTGTGTGTGGGAAGACATCGATGGATTGGATGTGTGTGGGAAGACATCGATGGATTGGATGTGTGGGGGAAGACATCGATGGATTGGTGTGTGGGGGAAGACATCGATGGATTGGATGGGGGAGACATAAAACACAAATGGATTGGGTGGTGGGGGAAGACATAGATGGATGGGTGTGTGGGAAGACATCGATGGATTGGGTGGTTGTGGGAAGACATCGATGGATTGGGGTTTGGGAAGACATAGATGATTGGGTGTGTGTGGGAAGACATAGATGGATTGGGTGTGTGGGGGAAGACATCGATGGATTGGGTGTGTGTGGGAAGACATAGATGGATGGGTGTGTGGGGAAGACATAGATGGATTGGGTGTGTGGGGAAGACATCGATGGATTGGGTGTGTGGGAAGACATAGATGGATTGGGTGGTTGTGGGAAGACATCGATGGATTGGGTGTTTGTGGGAAGACATAGATGGATTGGGTGTGTGGGAAGACATCGATGGATTGGGTGGTTGTGGGAAGACATAGATGGATTGGGTGTGTGGGAAGACATCGATGGATTGGGTGGTTGTGGGAAGACATCGATGGATTGGATGTGTGGGGGAAGACATAGATGGATTGGGTGGTTGTGGGAAGACATAGATGGATTGGGTTGGTGTGGGAAGACATAGATGGATTGGGTGTGTGGGGAAGACATAGATGGATTGGGTGTGTGTGGGAAGACATAGATGGATTGGGTGTTTGGGGAAGACATAGATGGATTGGGTGTGTTGGAAGACATAGATGGATTGGATTGGGGGAAGACTAGATGGATTGGATGGTTTGAAGACATAGATGGATTGGGTGTGTGTGGGAAGACATCGATGGATTGGGTGTGTGGGGGAAGACATCGATGGATTGGATGTGTGGGGGAAGACATAGATGGATTGGGTGTGTGTGGGAAGACATAGATGGATTGGGTGTGTGTGGGAAGACATAGATGGATTGGGTGGTTGTGGGAAGACATAGATGGATTGGGTGGTTGTGGGAAGACATCGATGGATTGCATGTGTGTGGGAAGACATCGATGGATTGGGTGTTTGTGGGAAGACATCGATGGATTGGGTGTGTGTGGGAAGACATAGATGGATTGGGTATGTGGGGGAAGATATAGATGGATTGGGTGTGGGGAAGATATAGATGGATTGGGTGTGTGGGGAAGACATAGATGGATTGGGTGTGTGTGGGAAGATATAGATGGATTGGGTGGTTGTGGGAAGACATCGATGGATTGGGTTGTGTGGGGAAGACATAGATGGATTGGGTGGTTGTGGGAAGACATAGATGGATTGGGTGGTTGTGGGAAGACATCGATGGATTGCATGTGTGTGGGAAGACATCGATGGATTGGGTGTTTGTGGGAAGACATCGATGGATTGGGTGTGTGTGGGAAGACATAGATGGATTGGGTAAAAAAAAGTGTGGGGGAAGACATAGATGGATTGGGTGTGTGGGGAAGACATAGATGGATTGGGTGTTTGTGGGAAGACATAGATGGATTGGGTGTGTGTGGGAAGACATAGATGGATTGGGTTGGGGAAGAATAGATGGTGGGGTGTGTGGTGGGAAGACATAGATGGATTGGGTGTGTGGGGGAAGACATAGATGGATTGGGTGTGTGTGGGAAGACATAGATGGATTGGGTGTGTGTGGGAAGACATAGGTGGATTGGGTGTGTGGGGGAAGACATAGATGGATTGGATGTGTGTGGGAAGACATCGATGGATTGGGTGTTTGTGGGAAGACATCGATGGATTGGGTGGTTGTGGGAAGACATAGATGGATTGGGTGTTTGTGGGAAGACATAGATGGATTGGGTGTGTGGGGGAAGACATAGATGGATTGTGTGTGTGGGGGAAGACATAGATGGATTGGGTGGTTGTGGGAAGACATAGATGGATTGGGTGTGTGTGGGAAGACATAGATGGATTGTGTGTGTGGGGGAAGACATAGATGGATTGTGTGTGTGGGGGAAGACATAGATGGATTGTGTGTGTGTGGGAAGACATCGATGGATTGGGTGTGTGTGGGAAGACATCGATGGATTGGGTGTTTGTGGGAAGACATCGATGGATTGGGTGGTTGTGGGAAGACATAGATGGATTGGATGGTTGTGGGAAGACATAGATGGATTGAGTGGTTGTGGGAAGACATCGATGGATTGGATGTGTGTGGGAAGACATAGATGGATTGGGTGTGTGGGGGAAGACATAGATGGATTGGATGGTTGTGGGAAGACATAGATGGATTGGGTGTTTGTGGGAAGACATAGATGGATTGGATGGTTGTGGGAAGACATAGATGGATTGGGTGGTTGTGGGAAGACATAGATGGATTGGGTGTTTGTGGGAAGACATAGATGGATTGGGTGGTTGTGGGAAGACATAGATGGATTGGGTGGTTGTGGGAAGACATAGATGGATTGGATGTGTGGGGGAAGACATCGATGGATTGGATGGTTGTGGGAAGACATAGATGGATTGGATGGTTGTGGGAAGACATAGATGGATTGGGTGGTTGTGGGAAGACATAGATGGATTGGATGGTTGTGGGAAGACATAGATGGATTGGATGGTTGTGGGAAGACATAGATGGATTGGATGGTTGTGGGAAGACATAGATGGATTGGGTGGTTGTGGGAAGACATAGATGGATTGGATGGTTGTGGGAAGACATAGATGGATTGGATGGTTGTGGGAAGACATAGATGGATTGGATGGTTGTGGGAAGACATAGATGGATTGGGTGGTTGTGGGAAGACATAGATGGATTGGATGGTTGTGGGAAGACATAGATGGATTGGATGGTTGTGGGAAGACATAGATGGATTGGATGGTTGTGGGAAGACATAGATGGATTGGGTGGTTGTGGGAAGACATAGATGGATTGGATGGTTGTGGGAAGACATAGATGGATTGGATGGTTGTGGGAAGACATAGATGGATTGGTTGTTTGTGGGAAGACATCGATGGATTGGGTGTTTGTGGGAAGACATCGATGGATTGGGTGTTTGTGGAAGACATAGATGGATTGGATGGTTGTGGAAACATACGATGGATTGGATGGTTGTGGGAAGACATCGATGGATTGGGTGTTGTGGGAAGACATCGATGGATTGGGTGGTTGTGGGAAGACATCGATGGATTGGATGTTTGTGGGAAGACATAGATGGATTGGATGGTTGTGGGAAGACATCGATGGATTGGATGTTTGTGGGAAGACATCGATGGATTGGGTGTTTGTGGGAGACATAGATGGATTGGATGGTTGTGGGAAGACATCGATGGTTGGATGGTTTGGGAAACATCGATGGATGGGTGGTTGGGGAAGACATAGATGATGGATGGTTGTGGGAAGACATAGATGGATTGGATGGTTGTGGGAAGACATCGATGGATTGGGTGTGTGGGGGAAGACCTAGATGGATTGGATGGTTGTGGGAAGACATCGATGGATTGGATGGTTGTGGGAAGACATCGATGGATTGGGTGTGTGTGGGAAGACATAGATGGATTGGATGGTTGTGGGAAGACATCGATGGATTGGATGGTTGTGGGAAGACATCGATGGATTGGGTGTGTGTGGGAAGACATCGATGGATAGGGTGTGTGGGGGAAGACATCGATGGATTGGGTGTGTGGGGGAAGACATCGATGGATTGGGTGTTTGTGGGAAGACATCGATGGATTGCATGTGATCTAAAAGAGGTGGAATGACTGGATATTAGTAT
>JABXNX010003646.1:0-24936 GCA_014843695.1 Archivesica marissinica | reverse complement strand
GTGTGTGTTGTGTGTTGTGTGTGTTGTGTGTGTTGTGTGTGTTGTGTGTGTGTTGTGTGTGTGTGTATGTGTGTGTGCGTTTGTGTTGTGTGTGTGTTGTGTGTGTGTGTGTGTTTTGTGTTGTGTGTGTGTTGTGTGTGTGCATGCGTGTGCTTTATGGACATGTACCTAAAACTGTATGTATGGAGATGGTCTGCATTAGTTAAATACAACATATTGTGCTTCCTTGTGTTTCCATAATTTGGTAAAAGGCTAATCCTTGTATTGAACATTTATCATATTATTGGAAAATACCTTTCATAAGATGCTAATAATCCTAATGATAATTGAGTAAGTTAGTTAACTTTCTATCCTTAAATGTTGAAGGAGTTCGGTGTAAGAATAAACGTGGATGACTATCTGAATACATTGTCACACAAAAAGTTAATATAGTATTACTACAATAAACGTGGATGACTATCTGAATACATTGTCACACAAAAAGTTAATATAGTATTACTACAATAAACGTGGATAACTATCTGAATACATTGTCACACAAAAAGTTAATATAGTATTACTACAATAAAAATGGATGACTATCTGAATACATTGTCACACACACAGTTACTATAGTATTACTACAAGAAACACATTTTACACATGATATAACAATCCAGCCAGGAATGTTCTATTTTTATTAATAAATTCTTTTGTAGACGCAAATGGGCGCAACGTACTTATTAATATCTCAATCGACAATAATACGTATACCATTCTCAACATTTATGCAAATAATGATAAAACACTTGCGAAATAATTTATTTTATAATACAGATAAACTACTGAGTGAAAATGCACAATGATATATGATAACGGGGTGATATGAACGGTATATTGCAACCCTCTGATAGATATAACATTAACAATAACTCTAAATCCAAACCTGGCAAAGGACTGGCCAATTGTGTTAAATGAAACAACGTAAAAGACGTATGAAACCTGTTTTAATGATAGTAAAAAGCAGTATACACGAAGAAGACGAAACGGTTCAGATAAAAGCAGGATTGGTTATTGGGTGATTGAGGACAATGCTATACCTCTTATTGTAAGTGCCGATATAAGACCAGTGTGCATCAAATGTACAGACCAATGAAGCTATATCATTAAAGGTATCAAAACCAACGGTTAGCTTTTACAGAAAATTATACAACTCGAATAAAAATTACACAGTATAATTAGAGTCATATCTAGAAAATACATACACATTGTGGACAAAATCTCACTGAAACAGATGCAGATATTTTTGATGGTATATTTACTAACATAATAATATAAGTCCAGGTATCGACGGCCTCCCAGCCGAATTTTACAAAGAGTTCTTGCACAATGTTGGAAATATTCTCACAGATTCGTTTGGTCTAAAACATATTTATTCATTCATAATGTACCGTACATATATATTGTATACAGAATGAAAATGGGTTTAATCGAAAGCTTAAAGCTTATTGAGATTATCTTCAGATTCGTTTAACGATATCTTTCATAAAAAAGAATTATCTCACTAACAAAAATTTAGTTGTTTGGCTTTGGCATATAAAAAGGGTGATCCTTTATCAATAGAGATTATACAGCACTATCGGTACTTTCCGTAGATTTAAAAATAGCTACTCGTGCATTAGGTAATAGATTACAGAAGATTGTATGTTTAGACCTACATGGATATATTAAAACTATACTTATTGGATATAATATAAGACTCATACACACACAAGATGTCGTCGACTATTCCGAGAAACTTCAGACTGAAGGAGCCGTTCTATTTTTAGACTTCCGGAAAGCATTCGATACTATAGAATGGAATTTTTTAATACAGGTTTTGAAGCACTTTGGTTTTAATTCAAATTTTATTCTATGGGTTGAAACTATTAATAACGATATTAAATCATGTACGTTCAATAATCGACACAGGTCTCAACATTCAGTCTAAATCGTGGAATTAAACAAGGATGTCCACTTTCAACACTTTTATTTATAATAGCTGTCGAAGTCCTAGCCATACGAATACGTACATCAGATGGATGAAAGTATAGGTATTGAAATCAAAAACAGTAGGAAAAATATTAAGATATCACAACAAGCGGATGACACAACATTATAAATGAAATCAAACCATGATATTAATAATGCATTAATACTCATTGTGCAATTTGCAAACATTCAGGACGACTTGGGCTTAATAAACTAAAACAGAAGCTATATGGATATGGCGTAATCAATTAAAAACAGACACAACAGGAAATATAACATGGCCAAATAAACCCATAAAAGCGATAGGAGTATAGTATTACTAAATTGGAGTTCACAATTAACAGAATGTCAAAACCTAATAGACACTTGGATGAAACGCAAAATCACAATTTACGGAAAAGTACAAATCAATAAAACTATATTAATTCACAAATTTAGGTATTTGGTCCATTCTCAGGTCGTGCCAAAAGAAATCATAACATATATAAATGCAATGATATTCATGTGTCTTTGGAATAAAAATGTAGAAAAGATTAAACGAACAACATTAATTGGTGATAAAACAAATGGTGGCATAAATATGACAGATATTGATTCATATATCACTGCCATAAAACGTAAGTGGATAAAAGGTTTAACAGATAAATGCGAGGCAAACTGGAAAGTAATACTAAACTATTTTTTTTAAAAGATATTGGCAAATATTTTCTTATATATTTTCTTATTTTTTACAGTAATTGGGATATAGTGTCAAAAACAGTAATTTCACTAAAGATCTAAAACTAAGGAAAAACATCACGATATAGACTGTTGAGTGGATTAGAATGCATGGGGAAACATGTTCGTAAAAATAAATAATTCAAAGTTTCAAGTTTATTAGCGATCGGCAAAACATTTGCCTTTGGCCATTTACAATTTCACTAACTTATGGCAAAGACAATAAATATATACACATGACAATAGATATACAATTTATACAAATAACAAAACACACACACACCAGTACTGTAAACGATCCGTAGACAAATCTAATTTAATTTCCAAGAGTATATTTACGTAGGCATAGCGCTTCTTTCACAAATCGAGCAATATTCAGCAAACATTTTCAATTTTTTTATTAACATTGACACGTTGAATTTTTGAGTAGTGGGCCAGCAACACCTGCCCAGATATTTTGATCTTATAAATGTATACAATGGGCAGCACAACATAGAGTGAAATTCGGATTCTACCATATTTTGTGAACATATTTTGTGAACAGAGTTTACACAATCTATTTTGTCTGTCAACATTATTGTACCGGCCTATTTCAATTTCTAGACAGTGTGACGATAATCTCTTACAAGTTAATAATTTTCTTAATTGATCATTTGGTATAACATCCAAATATGGTTCAATAATAAATGTATTGTTCGTCCAGTTGTTCTACATATTTAGCGTATTGTTCGTCCAGTTGTTCTACATGATTAGCGTATTGTTCGTCCAGTTGTTCTACATGTTTAGCGTATTGTTCATCCAGTTGTTCTACATGTTTAGCGTATTGTTCTACATGTGTAGCGTATTGTTCGTCCAGTTGTTCTACATGTGTAGCGTATTGTTCGTCCAGTTGTTCTACATGATTAGCGTACCAGTTGTTCTACCTGTTTAGTGTATTGTTCATCCAGTTGTTCTACATGTTTAGTGTATTGATCATCCAGTTGTTCTACATGTTTAGCGTATTGTTCGTCCAGTTGTTCTACATGTTTAGTGTATTGTTCATCCAGTTGTTCTACATGTTTAGCGTATTGTTCATCCAGTTGTTCTACCTGTTTAGTGTATTGTTCATCCAGTTGTTCTACATGTTTAGTGTATTGATCATCCAGTTGTTCTACATGTTTAGCGTATTGTTCGTCCAGTTGTTCTACATGTTTAGTGTATTGTTCATCCAGTTGTTCTACATGTTTAGCGTATTGTTCATCCAGTTGTTCTACATGTTTAGCGTATTGTTCGTCCAGTTGTTCTACATGTTTAGTGTATTGTTCGTCCAGTTGTTCTACCGTGGAGTGTAGCGTTATGTGTCTACAGTGGGGGTGGGCGTCCATTTTTTCTATATGTTTTAGTGTATTGTTCGCCAGTTGTTCTACATTTTAGCGTATTGTGCGTGGGGGTGGGGGGGGGGGGGGGGGGATTGTTCGTCCAGTTGTTCTACATGTTTAGCGTATTGTTCGTCCAGTTGTTCTACATGTTTAGTGTATTGTACGTCCAGTTGTTCTACATGTTTAGCGTATTGTTCGTCCAGTTGTTCTACATGATTAGCGTATTGTTCGTCCAGTTCTACATGTTTAGCGTATTGTTCGTCCAGTTGTTCTACATGTTTAGCATATTGTTCATCCAGTTGTTCTACATGTTTACGGTATTGTTCATCCAGTTGTTCTACATGTTTAGCGTATTGTTCGTCCAGTTGTTCTACATGATTAGCGTATTGTTCTTCCAGTTGTTCTACATGTTTAGTGTATTGTTCGTCCAGTTGTTCTACATGTTTAGTGTATTGTTCGTCCAGTTGTTCTACATGTTTAGCGTATTGTTCGTCCAGTTGTTCTACATGTTTAGTGTATTGTTCGTCCAGTTGTTCTACATGTTTAGCGTATTGTTCGTCCAGTTGTTCTACATGATTAGCGTAGTGTTCGTCCAGTTGTTCTACTATTGGATGGTTTACATTGTATGTGATTGGAGTTGAACAGAAAGCTGTAACAGCTTCAGGTTATCCCCTGAAATGTTGGAACATCCGGAGTAGCATGCAGGTTAATATAAATGTTCAATGATCGTGTATGCTGACAGGTCTGGTATGCAAGTACTAATTGTTATCATGTAGCCATTAGTATTTATTTGCCAAACTCTTCCAGTGCCAATTCAGCAAGAGCTTTGCGCGATATTTTGCCAGAATAGAGTTGGGGGAATTGGTTAGCAATCATGTAATACATCGGTATTACCGTGAATGAGCCCGGTTTATCATTGATGTATTCATCCAAATATCCGCGCAGTTCTTGCTCAGTTACATCCGTTCCTGGGTTCTGTAGAACGCATGCGCATAACACTTGATAATAAGTTTGGTCGGGCACTGGAACAATGACAGCACAAGCAACGCTATTGTGTGATTCCAATACACGTTCAATGATGTCAGGGGCAACGTTCATTCCACCTGAAATTATCATGCTCGATTTTCTTCCTACGACGTAAAGCATCTCATTTTCATCTAGTTTTCCCAAATCATCGGTTTTATACCAACCGTCGTGCGACTTAACATCCGCAGTTTTGACGGGATCATTGTAGTATTCCTTAAACATGGCAGGACTCCGGATGCATATCTCGCCTCTCGTATTAATAGGAACTATTTCACCATCTTGGTCAATAATTTTCAGCTCTAGACCAGGAATGTTGTGCACGGTACCGCAATAATTTTCTTGGAATTGTTCTGGTTTGCTTAGCACTCCATATGAACCAAATATAAATTCTGTTCCACCGTAGGCTATTATTACCATGGGTGCCAATTTCCCAACGCATCTAGCAAATCCTTTGCTTAGTGGCTGACCACCAATTGCCAACACTGCAACTGACCAATCGTAATTTAGTTCATCCTGAAATAGTAAAATGTGCTATTATTTACATTCACTGTGTAACGTTTGAACTGAATACGAGTGTATCGTGCAACGTATGCGAGTGTCTCGTGTACTGTGTGCGAGTGTCTCGTGCATTGTATGGAGCGTCTCGTGTATTGTATGCGAGTGTCTCGTGCACTGTATGCGAGTGTCTCGTGCACTGTATGTGAGTGCCTCGTGCATTGTATGCGAGTGTCTCGTGCATTGTATGGAGCGTCTCGTGTATTGTATGCGAGTGTCTCGTGCACTGTATGCGAGTGTCTCGTGCACTGTATGTGAGTGCCTCGTGCATTGTATGCGAGTGTCTCGTGCATTGTATGGAGTGTCTCGTGTATTGTATGCGAGTGTCTCGTGCACTGTATGCGAGTATCTCGTGTACTGTGTGCGAGTGTCTCGTGCATTGTATGCGAGTGTCTCGTGCATTGTATGGATTGTCTCGTGTATTGTATGCGAGTGTCTCGTGCACTGTATGCGAGTGTCTCGTGCACTGTATGTGAGTGTCTCGTGCATTGTATGTGAGTGTCTCGTGCATTGTATGCGAGTGTCTCGTCTCAAACGGATGTTTATAATGCGCCTGTTTCACTATGCCAATGATGAAAGGCAGCTACATGGTTTTATTCCAGACATCTACAGACTTCTTCTCAAATATAATCTGAAACCGTATTTGTCAAATTATATCAGTGATGCACTGTTTCCAACACAATTTCAATGGAAGTCAATTCTTCCGAAGCCAATTTTCGAAACTGAACATAATGAAAGGATGTCTAGGGTAACTATACGTTTTCCAGAAATAAATGCTGAAAACACATTCAACGTTAATAAACCATGTGAGCTGTGGTTACTAGGCAGACAATTCCCAAAATTAAAACCTAAATGTTATACTGCTGTTTCAACTATAAACAAATTATTCTGTTTGAGCAAGAGTGAAACTTGTCCTAAATGTGATATGTTTAAATACACATAATATACTCATGTCCGAAAACTGAGAATATCAGAACTGCCCTATGGACAACTGTTATTGATCAAGCAGGAATAAACATATATTTACGCTTCATCTCAAAGGATCCTATTATCCAAATCTGTGAGTTGCTGTTAGGTATGTCTACTTATGAACTTGATGAAGCAAGCCGTGACAATATCCAAAGTACAGCAGTGAATATATTACATACAATGTTCTATCGCGTGTACAACCATAGTGTGCAGTGGTACATGAATTAACATGAATAGAGCAGAATAATGTTGTCTAATTCAAATATGTTTGCCTTTTGTGCAAAGCGTAAATGCAAAAAACCCAAACATTATTCGAAGGTAATAAATATCTGCGTCGCATAAATAGTTTGTTTACAAATAAAATTAGCTTGTAACTGTATAATGTATATGTGGTTGAGATGGGAATTAGCATGGGTTCATATTATATACTCTACATTATTCTATTCTAGTGTAGGGCTGTGTTCTGAAACAGTTCGTCAACTTACGATTTTAACATTTGAGTTCCTGTTTACACCTTATGTTTCGTTTCGGTAAGGTGTACTCTCGGGATCCGAGATTATAGTTACATCAAAGTTTCGATTTTGTTATGCGAGGCTGGAAATTCTTGTCACAATGTTGCATATCTGTTATATTGTTTTTTTCGTGTTGTTTGTTTTTGTAATTACATGTATAGAGTTTCATTACGTGATATCCATGTATAGAGTTTCATTACGGGATATCCCAATGTTTGTTTTTGTAATTACATGTATAGAGTTTCATTACGTGATATCCCAATGTTTGTTTGTAATTACATGTATAGAGTTTCATTACGGGATATCACAATGTTTGTTTTGTAATTACATGTATAGAGTTTCATTACGTGATATCCATGTTTGTTCGTATTCAATAATACATGTAGTTGTAATATAAATCTATATGTATTATACATGTATATGATAGCTCTCCTATAATGGAGGATAATAAAGAATATATCTGTATTATACATGTATATGATAGCTCTCCTATAATGGAGGATAATAAAGAATATATTTTCGAATGTCGTTGATTTCATTGGTTTACGAGACACTTGGATAAGAGTACAATTAAGTGACGAGAACCTTATTAGGAAATGTGACAATGGAACTGGACTGGAATGTGACAGTGATTCTGGACTGGAACGTGACAGTGATTCTGGACTGGAATGTGACAGTGATTCTGAACTGGAACGTGACAGTGATTCTGGACTGGAATGTGACAGTGATTCTGGACTGGAATGTGACAGTGATTCTGAACTGGAACGTGACAGTGATTCTGCACTGGAATGTGACAGTGATTCTGAACTGGACCGTGACAGTGATTCTGAACTGGTATATGACAGTGATTCTGGACTGGAATGTGACTGATTCTGGACTTAAATGTGACAGTGATTCTGGATTGGAATGTGACAGTGATTCTGGACTTGAATGTGACAGTGATTCTGGACTGGAATGTGACAGTGATTCTGGACTGGAATGTGAAAGTGATTGCTAGACTGGAATGTGACAGTGATTCTGGACTTGAATGTGACAGTGATGATTCTGAACTGGAACGTGACAGTGATTCTGGACTGGAACGTGACAGTGATTCAGGACTGTAATGTGACAGTGATTCTGGACTGGAATGTGACAGTGATTCTGGACTGGAATGTGAAAGTGATTCCTGGACTAGAATGTGACAGTGAGTCTGGACTTGAATGTGACAGTGATTCTGAACAGGAATGTGACAGTGATTCTGGACTGGAATGTGACAGTGATTCTGGACTGTAATGTGACAGTGATTCTGGACTGGAACGTGACAGTGATTCTGGACAGGAACGTGACAGTGATTCTGAACTTGAATGTGACAGTTATTCTGGACTGGAACGTGACAGTGATTCTGGACTGTAATGTGACAGTGATTCTGGACTGGAATGTGACAGTGATTCTGGACTGGAATGTGACAGTGATTCTGGACTGGAATGTGACAGTGATTCTGGACTGGAACGTGACAGTGATTCTGGACTGGAACGTGACAGTGATTCCGAACTGGAATGTGACAGTGATTCTGGACAGGAATGTGACAGTGATTCTGAACTGGAACGTGACTGTGATTCTGGACAGGAATGTGACAGTGATTCTGGACAGGAACGTGACTGTGATTCTGGACAGGAATGTGACTGTGATTCTGGACAGGAATGTGACAGTGATTCTGGACAGGAATGTGACAGTGATTCTGGACTGGAACGTGACAGTGATTCTGGACTGGAACGTAACAGTGATTCTGGACAGGAATGTGACAGTGATTCTGGACTGGAATGTGACAGTGATTCTGAACTGGAACGTGACAGTGATTCTGCACTGGAATGTGACAGTGATTCTGAACTGGACCGTGACAGTGATTCTGAACTGGTATATGACAGTGATTCTGGACTGGAATGTGACTGATTCTGGAATTAAATGTGACAGTGATTCTGAACTGGAACGTGACAGTGATTCTGGATTGGAATGTGACAGTGATTCTGGACTTGAATGTGACAGTGATTCTGGACTGGAATGTGACAGTGATTCTGGACTGGAATGTGAAAGTGATTGCTGGACTGGAATGTGACAGTGATTCTGGACTTGAATGTGACAGTGATGATTCTGAACTGGAACATGACAGTGATTCTGGACTGGAACGTGACAGTGATTCAGGACTGTAATGTGACAGTGATTCTGGACTGGAATGTGACAGTGATTCTGGACTGGAATGTGAAAGTGATTCCTGGACTGGAATGTGACAGTGAGTATGGACTTGAATGTGACAGTGATTCTGAACAGGAATGTGACAGTGATTCTGGACTGTAATGTGACAGTGATTCTGGACTGGAACGTGACAGTGATTCTGGACAGGAACGTGACAGTGAATCTAAAATTGAATGTGACAGTTATTCTGGACTGGAACGTGACAGTGATTCTGGACTGTAATGTGACAGTGATTCTGGACTGGAATGTGACAGTGATTATGGACTGGAATGTGACAATGATTCTGGACTGGAATGTGACAGTGATTCTGTACAGGAATGTGACAGTGATTCTGAACTGGAACGTGACTGTGATTCTGGACAGCAATGTGACAGTGATTCTGGACAGGAACGTGACTGTGATTCTGGACAGGAATGTGACAGTGATTCTGGACAGGAATGTGACAGTGATTCTGGACTGGAACGTGAAAGTGATTCTGGACAGGAATGTGACAGTGATTCTGGACAGGAATGTGACAGTGATTCTGGACTGGAACGTGACAGTGATTCTGGACAGGAATGTGACAGTGATTCTGGACAGGAATGTGACAGTGATTCTGGACTGGAACGTGACAGTGATTCTGGACAGGAATGTGACAGTAATTCTGGACAGGAACGTGACTGTGATTCTGGACTGGAACGTGACAGTGATTCTGGACAGGAATGTGACAGTGATTCTGGACAGGAACGTGACTGTGATTCTGGACAGGAATGTGACAGTGATTCTGGACAGGAATGTGACAGTGATTCTGGACAGGAAGGTGACAGTGATTCTGGACTGGAATGTGACGGTGATTCTGGACAGGAATGTGACAGTGATTCTGGACAGGAATGTGACGGTGATTCTGGACTGGAATGTGACGGTGATTCTGGACAGGAATGTGACAGTGATTCTGGACAGGAATGTGACAGTGATTCTGGACAGGAATGTGACAGTGATTCTGGACAGGAATGTGACAGTGATTCTGGACAGGAATGTGGCAGTGATTCTGGACAGGAATGTGACAGTGATTCTGGACAGGAATGTGACAGTGATTCTGGACAGGAATGTGACAGTGATTCTGGACAGGAATGTGACAGTGATTCTGGACAGGAATGTGACAGTGATTCTGGACTGGAATGTGACAGTGATTCTGGACAGGAATGTGACAGTGATTCTTGACAGGAATGTGACAGTGATTCTGGACTGGAATGTGACAGTGATTCTGGACTGGAATGTGACAGTGATTCTGGACTGGAATGTGACAGTGATTCTGGACTGGAACGTGACAGTGATTCTGGACTGGAACGTGACAGTGATTCCGAACTGGAATGTGACAGTGATTCTGGACAGGAATGTGACAGTGATTCTGAACTGGAACGTGACTGTGATTCTGGACAGGAATGTGACAGTGATTCTGGACAGGAACGTGACTGTGATTCTGGACAGGAATGTGACTGTGATTCTGGACAGGAATGTGACAGTGATTCTGGACAGGAATGTGACAGTGATTCTGGACTGGAACGTGACAGTGATTCTGGACTGGAACGTAACAGTGATTCTGGACAGGAATGTGACAGTGATTCTGGACTGGAATGTGACAGTGATTCTGAACTGGAACCTGACAGTGATTCTGCACTGGAATGTGACAGTGATTCTGAACTGGACCGTGACAGTGATTCTGAACTGGTATATGACAGTGATTCTGGACTGGAATGTGACTGATTCTGGACTTAAATGTGACAGTGATTCTGAACTGGAACGTGACAGTGATTCTGGATTGGAATGTGACAGTGATTCTGGACTTGAATGTGACAGTGATTCTGGACTGGAATGTGACAGTGATTCTGGACTGGAATGTGAAAGTGATTGCTGGACTGGAATGTGACAGTGATTCTGGACTTGAATGTGACAGTGATTCTGGACTGGAATGTGACAGTGATTCTGGACTGGAATGTGACAGTGATTCTGGACTGGAACATGACAGTGATTCTGGACTGGAACGTGACAGTGATTCAGGACTGTAATGTGACAGTGATTCTGGACTGGAATGTGACAGTGATTCTGGACTGGAATGTGAAAGTGATTCCTGGACTGGAATGTGACAGTGAGTCTGGACTTGAATGTGACAGTGATTCTGAACAGGAATGTGACAGTGATTCTGGACTGTAATGTGACAGTGATTCTGGACTGGAACGTGACAGTGATTCTGGACAGGAACGTGACAGTGATTCTAAAATTGAATGTGACAGTTATTCTGGACTGGAACGTGACAGTGATTCTGGACTGTAATGTGACAGTGATTCTGGACTGGAATGTGACAGTGATTCTGGACTGGAATGTGACAGTGATTCTGGACTGGAACGTGACAGTGATTCTGGACTGGAACGTGACAGTGATTCTGGACTGGAATGTGACAGTGATTCCGAACTGGAATGTGACAGTGATTCTGTACAGGAATGTGACAGTGATTCTGAACTGGAACGTGACTGTGATTCTGGACAGTAATGTGACAGTGATTCTGGACAGGAACGTGACTGTGATTCTGGACAGGAATGTGACAGTGATTCTGGACAGGAATGTGACAGTGATTCTGGACAGGAATGTGACAGTGATTCTGGACTGGAACGTGAAAGTGATTCTGGACAGGAATGTGACAGTGATTCTGGACAGGAATGTGACAGTGATTCTGGACTGGAACGTGACAGTGATTCTGGACAGGAATGTGACAGTGATTCTGGACAGGAACGTGACTGTGATTCTGGACAGGAATGTGACAGTGATTCTGGACAGGAATGTGACGGTGATTCTGGACAGGAATGTGACGGTGATTCTGGACAGGAATGTGACAGTGATTCTGGACAGGAATGTGACGGTGATTCTGGACTGGAATGTGACGGTGATTCTGGACAGGAATGTGACAGTGATTCTGGACAGGAATGTGACAGTGATTCTGGACAGGAATGTGACAGTGATTCTGGACAGGAATGTGACAGTGATTCTGGACAGGAATGTGGCAGTGATTCTGGACAGGAATGTGACAGTGATTCTGGACAAGGAATGTGACAGTGATTCTGGACAGGAATGTGACAGTGATTCTGGACAGGAATGTGGCAGTGATTCTGGACAGGAATGTGACAGTGATTCTGGACAGGAATGTGACAGTGATTCTGGACAGGAATGTGACAGTGATTCTGGACAGGAATGTGACAGTGATTCTGGACAGGAATGTGACAGTGATTCTGGACTGGAATGTGACAGTGATTCTGGACAGGAATGTGACAGTGATTCTTGACAGGAATGTGACAGTGATTCTGGACTGGAATGTGACAGTGATTCTGGACTGGAATGTGACAGTGATTCTGGACTGGAATGTGACAGTGATTCTGGACTGGAACGTGACAGTGATTCTGGACTGGAACGTGACAGTGATTCCGAACTGGAATGTGACAGTGATTCTGGACAGGAATGTGACAGTGATGAACTGGACACTGTGATTCTGGACAGGAATGTGACAGTGATTCTGGACAGGAACGTGACTGTGATTCTGGACAGGAATGTGACAGTGATTCTGGACAGGAATGTGACAGTGATTCTGGACAGGAATGTGACTGTGATTCTGGACTGGAATGTGACAGTGATTCTGGACTGGAATGTGACAGTGATTCTGGACAGGAATGTGACAGTGATTCTGGACTGGAAACAGTGATTCTGACTTGCTGGACTGGAATGTGACAGTGATTGACTTGACTGGACTTGACAGACAGTGATTCTGGACTGGACCGTGACTGATTCTGGACTTGAATGTGACAGTGATTGACAGTGATGGACTGGATGGACATGTGACAGTGATTCTGGACTGGACTTAAATGTGACAGTGATTGACTGACAGGACTGTAATGTGACAGTGATTCTGGACTGTGACAGTGATGTGACAGTGATTCTGGACTGTGACAGTGATTCTGGACTTGAAGTGATTGACAGTGATCTGGACTGGAATGTGACAGTGAGTCTGGACTTGAATGTGACAGTGATTCTGGACAGGATGTGACAGTGATTCTGGACTGAATGTGACAGTGATTCTGACTGGAACGTGACAGTGATTCTGGACTGAACGTGACAGTGATTCAGAATGTGACAGTTATTCTGGACTGGAACGTGACAGTGATTCTTGAATGTGACAGTGATTCTGGACTGGAATGTGACAGTGATTCTGGACTGGAATGTGACAGTGATTCTGGACTGGAACGTGACAGTGATTCTGGACTGGAACGTGACAGTGATTCTGGACTGGAATGTGACAGTGATTCCGACTGGAATGTGACAGTGATTCTGTACAGGAATGTGACAGTGATTCTGAACTGGAACGTGACAGTGATTCTGGACAGTAATGTGACAGTGATTCTGGACCGTGACAGTGAACTGGAACATGACATGTGACAGTGATTACTGGACAGGAATGTGACAGTGATTCTGGACAGGAATGTGACAGTGATTCTGGACTGGAACGTGAAAGTGATTCTGGACAGGAATGTGACAGTGATTCTGGACAGGAATGTGACAGTGATTCTGGACTGGAACGTGACAGTGATTCTGGACAGGAATGTGACAGTGATTCTGGACAGGAACGTGACTGTGATTCTGGACAGGAATGTGACAGTGATTCTGGACAGGAATGTGACAGTGATTCTGGACAGGAATGTGACGGTGATTCTGGACAGGAATGTGACAGTGATTCTGGACAGGAATGTGACGGTGATTCTGGACTGGAATGTGACGGTGATTCTGGACAGGAATGTGACAGTGATTCTGGACAGGAATGTGACAGTGATTCTGGACAGGAATGTGACAGTGATTCTGGACAGGAATGTGACAGTGATTCTGGACAGGAATGTGGCAGTGATTCTGGACAGGAATGTGACAGTGATTCTGGACAGGAATGTGACAGTGATTCTGGACAGGAATGTGACAGTGATTCTGGACAGGAATGTGACAGTGATTCTGGACAGGAATGTGACAGTGATTCTGGACTGGAATGTGACAGTGATTCTGGACAGGAATGTGACAGTGATTCTTGACAGGAATGTGACAGTGATTCTGGACAGGAATGTGACAGTGATTCTGGACTGGAATGTGACAGTGATTCTGGACAGGAATGTGACAGTGATTCTGGACTGGAATGTGACAGTGATTCTGGACAGGAATGTGACAGTGATTCTGGACAGGAATGTGACAGTGATTCTGGACAGGAATGTGACAGTGATTCTGGACAGGAATGTGACAGTGATTCTGGACAGGAATGTGACAGTGATTCTGGACAGGAATGTGACAGTGATTCTGGACAGGAATGTGACAGTGATTCTGGACAGGAATGTATCTTTATGTTTAACACCACCGCAGTGTTTGTCATTCCGGGACCATTGGTCATTCCGGGGACCATTGGTCATTCCGGGACCATGTATGTTTGGGAAATGATGCGAATTACATATTTGAATCCCACTTTACCATGACATACGTCTAATTCACATGAAGAAATCACCCACATATACTCAAATATAGCAGAAAACTAAATTAAGATTAAATTAAAACTATTAATAATGTAGCTATGTATATATTTAAAAGCTTTGAAAAACAGTATAATATGTACTACCGTCGGTAATAATTATTGTTCTCTATGTTCTGTAATAAACACAAATCAGATACATATTTTAATGGAGAATTTGGTATCCCATACGTGAATTTGAGGATGAAGGGTATAGTTATATCTGTACTTTACTACCTTGCTATTGACATGTTAATAATTTGTATTATATAAATGTATGTAATGTTAAGCATACTGTCGTCGCATAAAATATACTAGATTACTATTGGTTTAAACATATTTATTCAACATTATATAACATAATTTACTACAAATACTTATGTACACAATAAATACATCTTACTATTATGTGTTTCAGTGTTCAGAATATAATAAAGCAAACAGTATCTAAGGCTGCGTATTAAACAAACGAATACATTATGTATGAGTTCTTATGACACTAGTGTTAGAACCTACCTGCCGAATAATGAATTCATGCAGCATCGGTGGCATCGTTATCAACGTACTGCATTCTTCTCGTTTGATGACTTCTACAAGAAATTGCACACGCTCGCTTGGAACACTGCAACTTCCCGACAACGTGACACGTTTCTCACCAGTTATAACATTCATTGGGAAACCTCCCATCCAGCAGAACGAACGGTCGTTGAAACAGATTGTGTCCCTTCTTGGCCCATTCATTCGTCTCATCACCATCAGGGATTTGTGGGTATGGACCACAAGTTTGGGTTCCCCTGTGCTTCCCGAAGTTTGAAATAAGAAAGCGATGTCATCCTCTCTAATCAACGGCAGTTGTATCTCTTCCGGAATGTCCCTGATAAAATGGTTGAAATGCAGAACATGTTCCATAGCAGGAGTATCCCCTAGTTCGTGTGCAATCAAGTAACGCAAATATGGCATCTTCGAACAAGACACGTTTCCATCGTCACCATGTACATCTATCATATTCTTCACAATGTTCCAGTTGGCACTGTCAACACCAGGATCCACGGCGAGCAGAGAACATGTTTCAAGTTTTTTCATCATCGCAATTAAATCACTTCCATCCGTGTACGTGAACGTGATACCAACAGGTCGCGCACCCGCCATCATTGTACCAAACGCTAAATATAACCATTGTGGACACGTCCTGATATTAATCGCCACCACTTCGTCTCTCTTGACACCCAGGTGGACCAATGCCTTTGCCGTGACACGTGACTTTACGTATAAGTCCGCCCATGACACAACCTCGCGAGTAAAATCCGACGAAACGAAAACAAACGATTCTTGTTCTGCTTGAGCTACCGAGTAATATTCCAGGCATTCGATGATGGTTTTCAATTCTGTTGCTGTCTCTCGCTTGATGTAACTCAGTTTATCCGCCATTTCTTACAGAGTTAAGATCTATACTATAAACCGATGTGTGTATTCAAATCGTAAAGTGTCGCTTATCGCACACACATATATATATATAAGAACATACCCGATAACAAATAATATGTCAACAGAGTATAACTAGGTCAATCTGTATGTTGGATAATTCGGTCACAGTCAGTTGTAATCCAGTGGTTGCATGTGCTATCACAGTCAGTTATAATCCAGTGGTTGCATGTGCTATCCCAGTCAGTTGTAATCCAGTGGTTGCATGTGCTATCCCAGTCAGTTGTAATCCAGTGGTTGCATGTGCTATCCCAGTCAGTTGTAATCCAGTGGTTGCATGTGCTATCACAGTCAGTTGTAATCCAGTGGTTGCATGTGCTATCACAGTCAGTTATAATCCAGTGGTTGCATGTGCTATCCCAGTCAGTTGTAATCCAGTGGTTGCATGTGCTATCCCAGTCAGTTGTAATCCAGTGGTTGCATGTGCTATCCCAGTCAGTTGTAATCCAGTGGTTGCATGTGCTATCACAGTCAGTTGTAATCCAGTGGTTGCATGTGCTATCCTAGTCAGTTGTAATCCAGTGGTTGCATGTGATATCACAGTCAGTTGTAATCCAGTGGTTGCATGTGCTATCCCAGTCAGTTGTAATCCAGTGGTTGCATGTGCTATCCCAGTCAGTTGTAATCCAGTGGTTGTATGTGCTATCCCAGTCAGTTGTAATCCAGTGGTTGCATGTGCTATCCCAGTCAGTTGTAATCCAGTGGTTGCATGTCACTCGCTATACCAGACTAAGATGAATCATATCATAATCTTTCCGATGAGACTTTAAACCAAGACCTCAATTGTATCGATGCTTTACCCTGTGCTCATAAAAGAACAAGAGGAGACTCTGAACTGGGTTTCTGTCTGTAACATTGCATTACTACCTTCCGAAATCTAAAATGAACAATCTCAAGGTTGAAACATACACAGGTCACACAATACAACTGCGAGTAGGCTGATGATATGGGTACAGGTACCTCAAAAGATAAACGATGGTATGAGTACAGTTTCCTCAAATATGTCAGTCAGGTTCCATATGTTGTTATAAATGTCAGTCAGGTTCCATATGTTGTTATAAATGTCAGTCAGGTTCCATATGTTGTTATAAATGTCAGTCCGGTTCTATATGTTGTTATAAATGTCAGTCCGGTTCCATATGTTGTTATAAATGTCAGTCAGGTTCCATATGTTGTTATAAATGTCAGTCCGGTTCTATATGTTGTTATAAATGTCAGTCCGGTTCCATATGTTGTTATAAATGTCAGTCCGGTTCCATATGTTGTTATAAATGTCAGTCCGGTTCCATATGTTGTTATAAATGTCAATCCTTGTTGACATATGTTGTTATAAATGTCAGTCCGGTTCCACATGTTGTTATAAATGTCAGCCCGGTTCCACATGTTGTTATAAATGTCAGCCCGGTTCCACATGTTGTTATAAATGTCAGTCCGGTTCCATATGTTGTTATAAATGCCAGTCCTTGTTGACATATCTCAGGGTATGTCCCCAGGTCATCACTCGTGGGATTACCATGGACTTTGTTTAAGCAGCAGTCAATGAGGTAGAACCATGTAGGCCTAAGATTATGCAATCTTAAATCTACCTGGATGAACAAACATAAACTAGTTAAAAACGAAAGTAGGACGTATTCCTGGTAATTGTTACGTATCAATTTTGGAAAATGAAATTTATCCTGAAAATCAATAGTACTGGTCATGAATATGAGCGATGACAATTGTCCAAGACAAGCATACACTATAACCTCATTAGTGGCAATATATACTTCAAATCAATAGCAATGGAGAACAATATAACATATTCTCCTTCGTACAGAACAGGTATACATACTCAAAGTTTAAATTTAAGGTTCAGCTCCAGGTGTTATCGGTATAGGATATAAGCCGAAAACGATCCAATATGTAAAATAGTCGGTGATCTCTGCATGGTATCTAAAGTCGGTGATCTCTGCATGGTATCTAAAGCCGGTGATCTCTGCATGGTTTCTAAAGTCGGTGATATCTGCATGGTTTCTAAAGTCGGTGATCTATGCGTGGTATCTAAAGTCGGTGATATCTGCATGGTTTCTAAAGTCGGTGATCTCTGCATGGTATTTAAAATCGGTGATCTCTGCATGGTATTTAAAATCGGTGATATATGCGTGGTATTTAAAGTCGATGATCTCTGCATGGTATTTAAACTCGGTGATCTCTGCATGGTATTTAAAATCGGTGATCTCTGTGTGGTATTTAAAATCGGTGATATCTGCATGGGATTTAAAATCGGTGATCTCTGTATGGTATTTAAAGTCGGTGATCTCTGCATGGTATTTAAAATCGGTGATCTCTGCATGGTATTTAAAATCGGTGATCTCTGCATTGTATTTAAAGTCGGTGATCTCTGTATGGTATATAAAGTCGGTGATCTCTGCATGATATTTAAAATCGGTGATCTCTGCATGGTATTTAACGTCGGTGATCTCTGCATGGAATCTAAAGTCTGTAAAGGAATGGTGAATGTGAACATCAGACTATTACAACAACACATTAGAGGCGCGCATGCGCAGTCGTGGCGCTCACCTGGTGCACTTACTACTCGAGAAGTTTGGACTAAAAATCAATAATTACATTAATTTGTAATATTACACCGATATGTGATGTCGCACTCATAGCCACACACGACCCCTCTCCATCGTACACATAGCCACACACGGCCCCTCTCCATCGTACATATAGCCACACACGGCCCCTCTCCATCGTACACATAGCCACACACGGCCCCTATCCATCGTACACATAGCCATACACGGCCCCTTAGTAGTATAGGGTGGCACTATGGACGCTGGCTATGGCATTATGGACGTTTTTACCGAGGTGGGTGGCAGTATGGACGCTGGTCTATGGCATTATGGACGTTTTTACCGAGGTGGGTGGCCATGTTTGACATGTCCCATAGTGCCACCCCTAGTGACTACTAAAAATAAAATAACACGTGATTTTCAATATAATAATTTTATTTACTAATAACTAATTAACTAATAATTTTAATAATAATATCATTTTTATACAAATATTCATGAGTATATTGTAACTATTACTAAAAAACATTAATATTTTCCCCAATAAAATATCTAATATCCATTAATATTTCTCCAAACTTATTTAGTCCTTGCCATTTTGCTTGCACTGTCGCATTTTTATGCCACATATTTAAGCCAATACCCCAAATACAGTCTCGTGGGTTAGCCTCTGCAAGAATTTTATTATTTGTATTTAATAAAAATCTCTTTAAGTATTCGTTTTGTTTATATTTTAACCAGTTTCCATCAAAAAGCACTTGTTCTGAATCTCTGTTCCATTGTTGTACATCAAAAAGTTCAGATCTTGACCTTCCTAGGTGTCGTATTTCTGCTGCATTTGTAGATATAAGGATTTTCTCTGCAATAGTATGTTCCTGACATTGTACCATTTTTTTATGTTGAAAATATTGTTCTGTGCATATATATTTTATGCCATCTTTATCTATAAAGTCTGCAAGGTAAAAATTACTGAAGACACTGTTTTGTCCATAAAATAAAACCATATCGTTTGTTATTCTGTCATCCATAGTTCTCTTCAAATCTTTCTTTCTAAATGATGCTGCAGTATTACATCACATACATTTATATAATCATCATCGTCTGGAGTTATTTTCATCTTCTTTAAATAGTTATCATATATTATAGCCCAACTGTCTAAATCAAGTTTTTCTTTTAACACAGCTTCTATATCTTTATGTTTAACAATCGCAATATTTCTGTTATATAAATAATGTTTTATAACACTTTCCATATCTATATATGTCCCCAAATGTATATATACATTTGACAACATATTACCAAAATTCTCATCCTTTGGTATTCTCTTTCGTGTTATTTCTTCATTAACCATATCAATCAAAACCTCATCCCCTAAATCTAAATGTATAATACTATTAGCAAATTCTGAACAAATGCGGCCCTCCAAACCAGTATTTACTATATGTGACATGTTACTACCACTCTCTCTTTGAATGATGGTATAATAAGACATCAAGTACATTTATATAGCTTTCATCATATGGTAATACTAATCTATTTCTAGAAACAACATAATCAGTGTACATTGATATCCATTTCGCATACCCCATACCTAATGTAGTGTACATAAATTCTATATCATCTAATTCAACGATATCTAATTTACGTTTCGATAGAAAATGAGTCAATATACTTTCTATATCCATTTCTTTCCCTAAATATTGTTGCGCATATGAAAAAAGCATCCCATAATGGTCATCATAAGATTCACCATCTAAAATTAAAATATGTTCAGGAGTAATTGTTGTTAAGTCAACATCTCCTACTTTTCTGATTATTTCCTCATTTACCATTTCTATATAAAGATCTGTATCTATACCCAACTGTACTTTAGAATATTGTAGTCCTTCATTTGTAGATACCATATGATGAGTTTTTTCCCGTGTATTATTCATTCTAGTATTAAGTAAAAGATCTAATTCCTTATTTTTAGTATTCTCTTTAGCTCTAATAAAAACATCTATTTGCTTATGTTTACTATCCATGATTGATGTCTTTGCTACAATATCAAGTAAAAATAATGATAGTGTTCTATAGTTGTTCTAACTTATATAGCTTATTTACTCTTGGTATATATTAATAGAATTAGATTATATTAATAGAACACTGGTATATTGAGCGTACTTCTTGACAAGATAATCATTATACATTATATGACAACATATGAGAGATATTTCTTATCGAGAAATATGTAGTGGCCTTGAAAAGGGCCGTTTTATATGTAGCTCTAAGAAGGGCTATTTTATATTTGACCCTGAAAAGGACCGGTCTATAATCTCCGGAGGAAATATTGAGTTCGAGATAGAATCTCCACAATAATCCACCGGCGTAAGCCCTCCATAAACCGGTACATAACTCATCATTCGTCTGAGGTAGTCATCATTAGTTTCTGGAGCTGTCTCAAATTTGTCAAAATATCCTACCCCAAACATATACTTGTATTAAAATATTATCTAGAGTGTATAAAAAATCTATATATAACGTATAATATGTAGTAGGTCAAAAAAACCGATACTATGTTATATAGAATATATTTATAGCGTGTAGGTCAATCCGATAGTTTATTATAAAATACAGAGGTTTAGAGGTAGCGTCATTCATTATTTTTCAACGATGGCAGCTCTTAATGAAGTACAAATTCAGGGTGTGATGGCGCAGTACCAAAGGCTTGGGGATGTTATAGAAGACCATAGAAATCAAGTAAAGCAGCTTGAAGCTACAATTAGGCTCTATGAGTATAATTATAACCATCTAGCGGCTATAATATCGACCATTCGACCTTCGATTCCTGGAGCTGAATCCGAAAACTTGGCGCAAACACAACAACCACCTCATCAGTCCGCCTCCGTGGTCGAGTGGTTAAGGTCGCTGACTTTTATACCACTGTAACCTATCATCACTGATGGTCACACGGGTTCGAGCCCCGCTCAGGTCGTGTCTCATTTATATGAAAAAGTTGGCAGTTTCTTACGGAGGTTGGTGCACCCTGGTTAACCGCTGGAGCATGCCCAGGAAAGGTGTTGTTAGGTAAACTGCCCGCCGGCGATATAGCCCACAATGGTGCTGATGCAGGCGTAAAACCCGAAATATAACATAACATAACAACCACCTCAGAGTTCTAACTTTGTAACAGAGCCTGACAATTGGAACAATGATGATGAACCATTGTTCACCTTAACGGAAGGCAATGGACGATTGATGGGTGGCACTTACTGTCGTGGTAAGGTTACAAGTGGGGCATATTGTCCTACATGTCGTGGTAAACATTGTGGCGAATAGTTTTAAACTATATATCAACTTTTCAGGGCCCAAAATAAAATGAAATAAAAGCCTCTTAGATTTGTCAAAGTATTATTTTATTATATATTACAATCACAACATCAAAATATAAAAATGAAATAACCACAATACATAACTAATACAGGTTATACAAATAATAATATGTACATCCAATACAATGAGTGTTATAAAGTTAACTCTATTTATAGGTATTTCAATGTCAATTTTATACCATATCTATTAATGCCATTTTAATAACATAATTTTTAAAACACTGTAATGCCATACAATCATCTTATAGATTTAATAGTCTTTTCTTACGAAATGCCTTCAATGGAGTTCTCTCCTTAGTGGGGTCTTCAACTCGTGGCCTCTTTTTCAATGGTTCCTCACATTCATCTATGGTGTCCATAAGGGTCCTTTTTGGTTTTGGAGTCGAACAGGTCATATTCGGAAGCTCGCCTTTAAATGGTACTCCAGGTGAAATACCGGAATCCATTTCTACATCCATGATGTCCTCTACATCCCATGTTTTATCGGCGTTGATATTGGTTTGTGGTACAATTTCTGTTTGGTTGGTGACCTCAAACTCGCTCGATTCAGGTTTATCATAGGTTGGATAAATAGTATTCTCCTTTTTCAATGTATATTTTTCAGGGCATGTATTTGCATAATGCCCCGGTTTGTTACATTTATAACAAGTTATATTATTTATAAACTTGGTCGGCTGTGTTTTGTTAATACATTCATTCGCATAGTGTCCTTTTTTCTTACAAATATAACAATAAATGTTTTTCTGTCCCTGTTCATTTCCATATGCTTTATACCATAATTCATTTAACTTCAAACTCATTTCATTTAATTGTTGCTGCATACTCATGATTGTTACTGAATGATTGCCAAAGTAGTGAATAAATAATGTCTATGAAATAACCTATATTTATAGTAAAAATTGCTGTAACTATATTTAGATAATTAAAATATAAATAGATAATGTTTATTAATAGCTCAAAAGAGTGTATATAAGAATAAAAATCAAAATAACAAATCAGTCGTATAATAATGGCTACAAAATTAGTAGAATATTCAGATTCTTCTAGTAGTGATGAATCTTCAAATGAAGATTCTTCATTTGAAGAATCTTCAAATAAAATATTACATACTAATGATAAATATTATAAAATTAATGAATTGCAAAGTAGAAAATCGAGAAAATATAGATCTCAAAGTAAAGTATATGATTTGACCTTTAACCAATATGATAAACCATTTGACTTTACTAATGAATTATTTAACAATTTAGTAACCCAAATAAAAGAAAAATCAAACGTACAACCAAATGATAAAATTAGATTTTCTATTACACACCCTACATTAGAATTTGGTATTCATATACCATTTAATGATGCTGAAAATATATCAGGAACAACATTATTGAATGAAATCGAAAGAGTAGGTCAAAGTAATAAAGAATTTAAAATACATGATAATGGTTTGAGAATTGAATTTACTCATACATCAATGCCTATTGGGGGTAGTAGAAAAACAATGCATCATGGTAGTGAAAAAAGCATCGATAATATGATAAATATAAAGCGTAGTATTATTAAAATAGAAAATAGTGAAGATAGTATGTGTTTAGCTAGATCTATTGTTGTATGTATGTGTAAATTAAATGATGATAAAAGTGATGAATGGAAAAAAAAATGGGCGCAAATTAGAAAAACAGACAAACCTCTTCAAAAACAAGAAGCAGAAAAATTATTAAATAAAGTTGGTATAGACATAAAACAGAAATGTGGTATTGAAGAATATAAAATAATACAAAATGAAATATATCCGGAATATATTATTAAAATACACCAACAACATGGAAAAGGTGAACATTTATTTGAACCATATAGAATGACTGATAATAGTAAAGTTATTCATTTATATTATCATGATAATCATTATGATAGTATTATCTCAATCACAGGTTTTTTTGGTTGTTGTTATTTTTGTGAATATTGTGATGTAGGGTATAGTAATAAAGAGTGTCATAAATGTAATAATATATGTAAATGTTATTCGCATGAACCATTAAAACAAGGTTCTAAAATAGTACCCTATATATTTTATTACTTTGAATGTCAATTTGATGATGGGGAACATAAACCAAATTATTGTGTAGCTCAACGGGCATGTGATAACTGCATTTGTAAATCAGTTACCGAATATTGTGACCATTGTAATAATATTGAAGGTGAAAAACATATGATATTTGAAGGTGAAAATACATTACAAGAATTCTGTAAATGGTTATTTAGTCCTATTCATAATTATTCAACAGTAATAGCTCATAATGGAAGAGGGTATGATACACAATTTGTTTTAAGATATTTAATTACACATGGTACAATTAAACCTGATTTAATTATGAATGGGAATAATATTATGTTATTAAAATATAAAAATATAAGATTAATTGATTCCTTAAACTTTATAGGGATGCCTTTAGCATCATTCCCAAAAACATTTGGATTAAAAGAATTAGCTAAAGGTTGGTTTCCTTTTTGGGCAAATACTGATCAATATCAAAACTATATTGGTCCATATTTATCATTAGACTATTATAAACCAGGGTGTATGAAGCCTGAAAA
>JABXNX010003645.1:0-24970 GCA_014843695.1 Archivesica marissinica | reverse complement strand
CTCTAGTATATAATGTAGGTATGCGTTTTCTATGTCCTCTAGTATATAATGTAGGTGTGCGTTTTCTATGTCCTCTAGTATATAATGTAGGTGTGCGTTTTCTATGTCCTCTAGTATATAATGTAGGTATGCGTTTTCTATGTCCTCTAGTATATAATGTAGGTGTGCGTTTTCTATGTCCTCTAGTATATAATGTAGGTGTGCGTTTTCTATGTCCTCTAGTATATAATGTAGGTGTGCGTTTTCTATGTCCTCTAGTATATAATGTAGGTGTGCGTTTTCTATGTCCTCTAGTATATAATGTAGGTGTGCGTTTTCTATGTCCTCTAGTATATAATGTAGGTGTGCGTTTTCTATGTCCTCTAGTATATAATGTAAGCGTGCGTTTTCTATGTCCTCTAGTATATAATGTAGGTGTGCGTTTTCTATGTCCTATAAATAAAGTAGGTCTGCGTTTTTTATGTCCTCTAGTATATAATGTAGGTGTGCTTTCTATGTCCTCTAGTATATAATGTAAGTGTGCGTTTTCTATGTCCTCTAGTATATAATGTAGGTGTGCGTTTTCTATGTCCTCTAGTATATAATGTAGGTGTGCGTTTTCTATGTCCTCTAGTATATAATGTAGGTGTGCGTTTTCTATGTCCTCTAGAATTAATGTATGTGTGCGTTTTCTATGTCCTCTAGTATATAATGTAAGTGTGCGTTTTCTATGTCCTCTAGTATATAATGTAGGTGTGCGTTTTCTATGTCCTCTAGTATATAATGTAGGTGTGCGTTTTCTATGTCCTCTAGTATATAATGTGTGTGCGTTTTCTATGTCCTCTAGTATATAATGTAGGTGTGCGTTTTCTATGTCCTCTAGTATATAATGTAGGTGTGCGTTTTCTATGTCCTCTAGTATATAATGTAGGTGTGCGTTTTCTATGTCCTCTAGTATATAATGTAGGTGTGCGTTTTCTATGTCCTCTAGTATATAATGTAGGTGTGCGTTTTCTATGTCCTCTAGTATATAATGTAGGTGTGCGTTTTCTATGTCCTCTAGTATATAATGTAGGTGTGCGTTTTCTATGTCTCTAGTATATAATGTAGGTGTGCGTTTCTCTATCCTCTAGTATATAATGTAGGTGTGCGTTTTCTATGTCCTCTAGTATATAATGTAGGTGTGCGTTTTCTATGTCCTCTAGTATATAATGTAGGTGTGCGTTTTCTATGTCCTCTAGTATATAATGTAGGTGTGCGTTTTCTATGTCCTCTAGTATATAATGTAGGTGTGCGTTTTCTATGTCCTCTAGTATATAATGTAGGTGTGCGTTTTCTATGTCCTCTAGTATATAATGTAGGTGTGCGTTTTCTATGTCCTCTAGTATATAATGTAGGTGTGCGTTTTCTATGTCCTCTAGTATATAATGTAGGTGTGCGTTTTCTATGTCCTCTAGTATATAATGTAGGTGTGCGTTTTCTATGTCCTCTAGTATATAATGTAGGTGTGCGTTTTCTATGTCCTCTAGTATATAATGTAGGTGTGCGTTTTCTATGTCCTCTAGTATATAATGTAGGTGTGCGTTTTCTATGTCCTCTAGTATATAATGTAGGTGTGCGTTTTCTATGTCCTCTAGTATATAATGTAGGTGTGCGTTTTCTATGTCCTCTAGTATATAATGTAGGTGTGCGTTTTCTATGTCCTCTAGTATATAATGTAGGTGTGCGTTTTCTATGTCCTCTAGTATATAATGTAGGTGTGCGTTTTCTATGTCCTCTAGTATATAATGTAGGTGTGCGTTTTCTATGTCCTCTAGTATATAATGTAGGTGTGCGTTTTCTATGTCCTCTAGTATATAATGTAGGTGTGCGTTTTCTATGTCCTCTAGTATATAATGTAGGTGTGCGTTTTCTATGTCCTCTAGTATATAATGTAGGTGTGCGTTTTCTATGTCCTCTAGTATATAATGTAGGTGTGCGTTTTCTATGTCCTCTAGTATATAATGTAGGTGTGCGTTTTCTATGTCCTCTAGTATATAATGTAGGTGTGCGTTTTCTATGTCCTCTAGTATATAATGTAGGTGTGCGTTTTCTATGTCCTCTAGTATATAATGTAGGTGTGCGTTTTCTATGTCCTCTAGTATATAATGTAGGTGTGCGTTTTCTATGTCCTCTAGTATATAATGTAGGTGTGCGTTTTCTATGTCCTCTAGTATATAATGTAGGTGTGCGTTTTCTATGTCCTCTAGTATATAATGTAGGTGTGCGTTTTCTATGTCCTCTAGTATATAATGTAGGTGTGCGTTTTCTATGTCCTCTAGTATATAATGTAGGTGTGCGTTTTCTATGTCCTCTAGTATATAATGTAGGTGTGCGTTTTCTATGTCCTCTAGTATATAATGTAGGTGTGCGTTTTCTATGTCCTCTAGTATATAATGTAGGTGTGCGTTTTCTATGTCCTCTAGTATATAATGTAGGTGTGCGTTTTCTATGTCCTCTAGTATATAATGTAGGTGTGCGTTTTCTATGTCCTCTAGTATATAATGTAGGTGTGCGTTTTCTATGTCCTCTAGTATATAATGTAGGTGTGCGTTTTCTATGTCCTCTAGTATATAATGTAGGTGTGCGTTTTCTATGTCCTCTAGTATATAATGTAGGTGTGCGTTTTCTATGTCCTCTAGTATATAATGTAGGTGTGCGTTTTCTATGTCCTCTAGTATATAATGTAGGTGTGCGTTTTCTATGTCCTCTAGTATATAATGTAGGTGTGCGTTTTCTATGTCCTCTAGTATATAATGTAGGTGTGCGTTTTCTATGTCCTCTAGTATATAATGTAGGTGTGCGTTTTCTATGTCCTCTAGTATATAATGTAGGTGTGCGTTTTCTATGTCCTCTAGTATATAATGTAGGTGTGCGTTTTCTATGTCCTCTAGTATATAATGTAGGTGTGCGTTTTCTATGTCCTCTAGTATATAATGTAGGTGTGCGTTTTCTATGTCCTCTAGTATATAATGTAGGTGTGCGTTTTCTATGTCCTCTAGTATATAATGTAGGTGTGCGTTTTCTATGTCCTCTAGTATATAATGTAGGTGTGCGTTTTCTATGTCCTCTAGTATATAATGTAGGTGTGCGTTTTCTATGTCCTCTAGTATATAATGTAGGTGTGCGTTTTCTATGTCCTCTAGTATATAATGTAGGTGTGCGTTTTCTATGTCCTCTAGTATATAATGTAGGTGTGCGTTTTCTATGTCCTCTAGTATATAATGTAGGTGTGCGTTTTCTATGTCCTCTAGTATATAATGTAGGTGTGCGTTTTCTATGTCCTCTAGTATATAATGTAGGTGTGCGTTTTCTATGTCCTCTAGTATATAATGTAGGTGTGCGTTTTCTATGTCCTCTAGTATATAATGTAGGTGTGCGTTTTCTATGTCCTCTAGTATATAATGTAGGTGTGCGTTTTCTATGTCCTCTAGTATATAATGTAGGTGTGCGTTTTCTATGTCCTCTAGTATATAATGTAGGTGTGCGTTTTCTATGTCCTCTAGTATATAATGTAGGTGTGCGTTTTCTATGTCCTCTAGTATATAATGTAGGTGTGCGTTTTCTATGTCCTCTAGTATATAATGTAGGTGTGCGTTTTCTATGTCCTCTAGTATATAATGTAGGTGTGCGTTTTCTATGTCCTCTAGTATATAATGTAGGTGTGCGTTTTCTATGTCCTCTAGTATATAATGTAGGTGTGCGTTTTCTATGTCCTCTAGTATATAATGTAGGTGTGCGTTTTCTATGTCCTCTAGTATATAATGTAGGTGTGCGTTTTCTATGTCCTCTAGTATATAATGTAGGTGTGCGTTTTCTATGTCCTCTAGTATATAATGTAGGTGTGCGTTTTCTATGTCCTCTAGTATATAATGTAGGTGTGCGTTTTCTATGTCCTCTAGTATATAATGTAGGTGTGCGTTTTCTATGTCCTCTAGTATATAATGTAGGTGTGCGTTTTCTATGTCCTCTAGTATATAATGTAGGTGTGCGTTTTCTATGTCCTCTAGTATATAATGTAGGTGTGCGTTTTCTATGTCCTCTAGTATATAATGTAGGTGTGCGTTTTCTATGTCCTCTAGTATATAATGTAGGTGTGCGTTTTCTATGTCCTCTAGTATATAATGTAGGTGTGCGTTTTCTATGTCCTCTAGTATATAATGTAGGTGTGCGTTTTCTATGTCCTCTAGTATATAATGTAGGTGTGCGTTTTCTATGTCCTCTAGTATATAATGTAGGTGTGCGTTTTCTATGTCCTCTAGTATATAATGTAGGTGTGCGTTTTCTATGTCCTCTAGTATATAATGTAGGTGTGCGTTTTCTATGTCCTCTAGTATATAATGTAGGTGTGCGTTTTCTATGTCCTCTAGTATATAATGTAGGTGTGCGTTTTCTATGTCCTCTAGTATATAATGTAGGTGTGCGTTTTCTATGTCCTCTAGTATATAATGTAGGTGTGCGTTTTCTATGTCCTCTAGTATATAATGTAGGTGTGCGTTTTCTATGTCCTCTAGTATATAATGTAGGTGTGCGTTTTCTATGTCCTCTAGTATATAATGTAGGTGTGCGTTTTCTATGTCCTCTAGTATATAATGTAGGTGTGCGTTTTCTATGTCCTCTAGTATATAATGTAGGTGTGCGTTTTCTATGTCCTCTAGTATATAATGTAGGTGTGCGTTTTCTATGTCCTCTAGTATATAATGTAGGTGTGCGTTTTCTATGTCCTCTAGTATATAATGTAGGTGTGCGTTTTCTATGTCCTCTAGTATATAATGTAGGTGTGCGTTTTCTATGTCCTCTAGTATATAATGTAGGTGTGCGTTTTCTATGTCCTCTAGTATATAATGTAGGTGTGCGTTTTCTATGTCCTCTAGTATATAATGTAGGTGTGCGTTTTCTATGTCCTCTAGTATATAATGTAGGTGTGCGTTTTCTATGTCCTCTAGTATATAATGTAGGTGTGCGTTTTCTATGTCCTCTAGTATATAATGTAGGTGTGCGTTTTCTATGTCCTCTAGTATATAATGTAGGTGTGCGTTTTCTATGTCCTCTAGTATATAATGTAGGTGTGCGTTTTCTATGTCCTCTAGTATATAATGTAGGTGTGCGTTTTCTATGTCCTCTAGTATATAATGTAGGTGTGCGTTTTCTATGTCCTCTAGTATATAATGTAGGTGTGCGTTTTCTATGTCCTCTAGTATATAATGTAGGTGTGCGTTTTCTATGTCCTCTAGTATATAATGTAGGTGTGCGTTTTCTATGTCCTCTAGTATATAATGTAGGTGTGCGTTTTCTATGTCCTCTAGTATATAATGTAGGTGTGCGTTTTCTATGTCCTCTAGTATATAATGTAGGTGTGCGTTTTCTATGTCCTCTAGTATATAATGTAGGTGTGCGTTTTCTATGTCCTCTAGTATATAATGTAGGTGTGCGTTTTCTATGTCCTCTAGTATATAATGTAGGTGTGCGTTTTCTATGTCCTCTAGTATATAATGTAGGTGTGCGTTTTCTATGTCCTCTAGTATATAATGTAGGTGTGCGTTTTCTATGTCCTCTAGTATATAATGTAGGTGTGCGTTTTCTATGTCCTCTAGTATATAATGTAGGTGTGCGTTTTCTATGTCCTCTAGTATATAATGTAGGTGTGCGTTTTCTATGTCCTCTAGTATATAATGTAGGTGTGCGTTTTCTATGTCCTCTAGTATATAATATAGGTGCGCGTTTTCTATGTCCTCTAGTATATAATGTAGGTGTGCGTTTTCTATGTCCTCTAGTATATAATGTAGGTGTGCGTTTTCTATGTCCTCTAGTATATAATGTAGGTGTGCGTTTTCTATGTCCTCTAGTATATAATGTAGGTGTGCGTTTTCTATGTCCTCTAGTATATAATGTAGGTGTGCGTTTTCTATGTCCTCTAGTATATAATGTAGGTGTGCGTTTTCTATGTCCTCTAGTATATAATGTAGGTGTGCGTTTTCTATGTCCTCTAGTATATAATGTAGGTGTGCGTTTTCTATGTCCTCTAGTATATAATGTAGGTGTGCGTTTTCTATGTCCTCTAGTATATAATGTAGGTGTGCGTTTTCTATGTCCTCTAGTATATAATGTAGGTGTGCGTTTTCTATGTCCTCTAGTATATAATGTAGGTGTGCGTTTTCTATGTCCTCTAGTATATAATGTAGGTGTGCGTTTTCTATGTCCTCTAGTATATAATGTAGGTGTGCGTTTTCTATGTCCTCTAGTATATAATGTAGGTGTGCGTTTTCTATGTCCTCTAGTATATAATGTAGGTGTGCGTTTTCTATGTCCTCTAGTATATAATGTAGGTGTGCGTTTTCTATGTCCTCTAGTATATAATGTAGGTGTGCGTTTTCTATGTCCTCTAGTATATAATGTAGGTGTGCGTTTTCTATGTCCTCTAGTATATAATGTAGGTGTGCGTTTTCTATGTCCTCTAGTATATAATGTAGGTGTGCGTTTTCTATGTCCTCTAGTATATAATGTAGGTGTGCGTTTTCTATGTCCTCTAGTATATAATGTAGGTGTGCGTTTTCTATGTCCTCTAGTATATAATGTAGGTGTGCGTTTTCTATGTCCTCTAGTATATAATGTAGGTGTGCGTTTTCTATGTCCTCTAGTATATAATGTAGGTGTGCGTTTTCTATGTCCTCTAGTATATAATGTAGGTGTGCGTTTTCTATGTCCTCTAGTATATAATGTAGGTGTGCGTTTTCTATGTCCTCTAGTATATAATGTAGGTGTGCGTTTTCTATGTCCTCTAGTATATAATGTAGGTGTGCGTTTTCTATGTCCTCTAGTATATAATGTAGGTGTGCGTTTTCTATGTCCTCTAGTATATAATGTAGGTGTGCGTTTTCTATGTCCTCTAGTATATAATGTAGGTGTGCGTTTTCTATGTCCTCTAGTATATAATGTAGGTGTGCGTTTTCTATGTCCTCTAGTATATAATGTAGGTGTGCGTTTTCTATGTCCTCTAGTATATAATGTAGGTGTGCGTTTTCTATGTCCTCTAGTATATAATGTAGGTGTGCGTTTTCTATGTCCTCTAGTATATAATGTAGGTGTGCGTTTTCTATGTCCTCTAGTATATAATGTAGGTGTGCGTTTTCTATGTCCTCTAGTATATAATGTAGGTGTGCGTTTTCTATGTCCTCTAGTATATAATGTAGGTGTGCGTTTTCTATGTCCTCTAGTATATAATGTAGGTGTGCGTTTTCTATGTCCTCTAGTATATAATGTAGGTGTGCGTTTTCTATGTCCTCTAGTATATAATGTAGGTGTGCGTTTTCTATGTCCTCTAGTATATAATGTAGGTGTGCGTTTTCTATGTCCTCTAGTATATAATGTAGGTGTGCGTTTTCTATGTCCTCTAGTATATAATGTAGGTGTGCGTTTTCTATGTCCTCTAGTATATAATGTAGGTGCGCGTTTTCTATGTCCTCTAGTATATAATGTAGGTGTGCGTTGTCTATGTCCTCTAGTATATAATGTAGGTGCGCGTTTTCTATGCCCTCTAGTATACATGCTCAGCAATACATGCAATACACAAACACAACGGCGGTATGTGGTGTATTATATAGCACAGACAAAGGAAACACGGGAAACTACAGTATGCCTGTAACTTATAACCAAACTTAGCTTGATAGAGATGATCATATGTAGCAAGTGACCGTTTTATAACATAGTAAGTATAGTTATAGGTAAGTTTATTAGTACGTATTTATAAAATTAAATTGGTCAGGCACGGCGCATGCGTACTAATAAACTTTAACCTGCTTAGTGTTTTAAAATATTTGTTTGTACACCTCCAAGGCACACATGCACAATAACGGCGGTAAATCACTTAATGTTGTAAATACATACTAATAAACTTTAACCTGCTTAGTGTTTTAAAGCTGATTTGCTAAAATAAATTCGATCAAAGTTTGAAAAATGCTGCCATCTCATTGGACCAAACATAATTTCAAACACTAATGCTGTTTTGGAAATGTGGTTTGTCATGTGTAAGATAAAACATGTAATATAGCTACGTGCATTCCACATGAATCACAATTAATTCAACATTACCGCCTCGTGCTTGTGCAGTTAGTCACAATCGACGATTGAAACAAATTGATAAAGTACACGCAATTGTCACAGTTTTACGGATAGCGACAACATTATATTAGAAGTTTGCTACCCTGACTGGATCTGACCGCACATGCTTTACCATCGCGTGCACCTTGTCATTAGTTCAAACTAAAATGTAATATGAAATGTGAATAACTTCGAAGTAATAAAAACGTTGCACACACGCTTAGTTCATTCAAACTTTATTTGTTATGAACAATTAAGTGGGGTAAGAATTTATCCCCACTTTCTTAAACAATGCACACGTTATTTTAATACACAGCATAGTCGGTCATCCTTGACATGTTTTACTTTTAAAATAACAATTACTGTAACAATCTAATAAAGAATTATCGACGTGTCAATCATGGGACTGCTAACAGCTAATGATTTAAACAATTCACTACCATATTACATGGCATGACGTTTTGTTTATAAGTGAATACAATAGATCTATAGGGTGCATACTATATGGTAAATATAGTATTTGCATGTGTGTCTAAATATTAGTCCTATCTGATTAGTAAATACTAAACAGTGAATTATTTGGATATATACCAGCATATATATGATGTATGTATTGTTTTATTACATTTTTAGTAAGTTGCCAATTTTTGTTAATCCAGCTGTTTAAGAGTGTTATTAACCCTTTCCCTCATAGAAGCACTGTTTGATGCCATTACCAATACGGCATACATTGACAATGCAGTAGCCAAACCAATGTTCATAATAAAGGCCAGCATATCATGTAGTCCCAGTAATATCTATGGAGGTGGGATATATATGGCGACTACTTATCCACTGCATGATAGCTAAATGGCTGTCTTTTGTATGGAGATATAATAGTATATTAACCTAAATCTCTATGACGGAAAGGGTTAATAATTCCGGTATGTCATTGACTTGTATCGCTGTAACATACAGGGATGAAAACTAGATACTAATGAAAACAGTAACGACTTTATGTAGCGACTGAACTCCTGTGAACAATTAAATGACCATATGAATCAATGAAGCTCTCAACAAATAAACATGTCTTAGCACAGAATGGCATGTGAAATGAGATATAAGTTGCAAGAACTAATACGTGACGTATACATGTATGGTTATAATGTATCAGCCTATCGATCCATGTATCTTTACGAAGTTGTACATCTTCAAAATGTTGAAACAGGAGATGATTATCCGTTAGAAATATTCTGTTACGATCAAGGAAGACCCCCCCCGCCCATCATAGCCCTCAGTTTCAGCGTGTACATTGACCAAAGAATAAAACATTTCAATTAATCACTAGCGGTTCCATATGGAAACCCCCATTAGTGGACCCCCCATCACAAGCACCCGCTAGCGAACCCCAATGGGAGCGACCATTAGAACTGACAATAGAAATCCCCACACGTGGATACAATTCTGATATTGCGCGGTCAAGCGCGCATGTACGTAGCACGCACGCACGCACGCACGCACGCACGCACGCAACGTAGGTATGTTCAGACTCGTGTTAACATTACGAAAGAAGCACCCACACAGTTATTGTTTATATTGTAATTAAATATACATAAAGGGAGATAAATTACAAGTAATAAATTCGCATAATATGTGGGACGATCTTCGCAATTCTACTAACATTTCAATAGTATATAATATTGAAAAGTGAAAATGCACGATTTATGAGGACACCTGTATGCAGTAGGCCTACATACTAGAATAATGCATAATTGCGCCACAACAACCTCACTCCATCCTTATGTCGAACCGAAACGAGGCCATTAGTTTATACAAATTTATTTTAGCTCGATTGCGAAACAAGTTCTTTCAACTTATATTAATCACGCTCGAGACCTCATTCCTGATGAAATACATCGCCATGGAGGAGAGAGATGAGGCAATGCGGAATTGAAATGCCGTACCTAAGGGTACAATCGTAACGGCTCCAGCGGGGCTCGAACTCCGGGCCTTTCGCACATGAAGCAAACGTGCTTCCACTGCGCTATCACGACTCCCACCGAGGCCATTGATCATGTTATACTGAGAAAGCGCACATGGATAACATGTACGAGACATATGTACACAAAACATGTACGAGACATATGTACACAAAACATGTACGAGACATATGTACACAACACATGTACGAGACATATGTACACAACACATGTACGAGACATATGTACACAAAACATGTACGAGACATATGTACACAACACATGTACGAGACATATGTACACAACACATGTACGAGACATATGTACACAACACATGTACGAGACATATGTACACAACACATGTACGAGACATATGTACACAAAACATGTACGAGACATATGTACACAAAACATGTACGAGACATATGTACACACAACATGTACGAGACATATGTACACAAAACATGTACGAGACATATGTACACAAAACATGTACGAGACATATGTACACAACACATGTACGAGACATATGTACACAACACATGTACGAGACATATGTACACAAAACATGTACGAGACATATGTACACAACACATGTACGAGACATATGTACACAACACATGTACGAGACATATGTACACAACACATGTACGAGACATATGTACACAACACATGTACGAGACATATGTACACAAAACATGTACGAGACATATGTACACAAAACATGTACGAGACATATGTACACAACAACACATGTACGAGACATATGTACACAACACATGTACGAGACATATGTACACAAAACATGTACGAGACATATGTACACAAAACATGTACACAAAACATGTACACAACATATAGATGACAAGAACATAAAAGTTACATATCAATTATTCAAATCTACAATATTTATATATAAAAGTTACATATCAATTATTCAAATCTACAATATTTATCATCTACCTTTGTTTTATGCATAGTTTTCAGAAACAAAGAGTATTTTGAATTTCTTATTATACCCTTTGCTTTGACAAATACAAGACTGCCTATGTATGCGAAGCTATAACTAGAGTGTTTGTTTATTATAGTGTCACCCCTATTTAAAGGGCCAGCCATTTCTGACTTATGAGACACCTCTTTTTTATGAACATCAAGTACTTCCCGAATCCTATGCTTGTATGTCAGACGCCAGGCTGGTAGGCAATCGGTAACCATTATTTCACCAACAGGCCATATCAGAACGAACTCCTGACGAGATTCCAACCTTCGACCTCCCGCTCCGTAGGCGGACGCCTTAACCACTGGGCCACGGAGACGATAACTATGCGTATTAATACACTCTTAATACAGTCATGATCATGTTTTACATAGTCTATAATCCTTCATGACATTGTCATTATTTTTCCATGTATGTCCATAATCATTACATCATTTGTCCATCCTCATCATGATTGCATATATCATACTATTGTACTATATATATATTGTAAATATGTTTAAATGTTACAGACGAGAAACTGTAAAGTTTAAGTCTTAATAAAGCATTCTTCTTCTTCTTCTTCTTCGTATTGAATGACTTACCTGGGATATTACAGAACGCAACTCCCGAAGTACACGCACCGATTGAAGCTAAACAATGTATTACGCAACTATTCCAGACATGGACTTTAATCATACTCATCATACTACTAATAATAAAGACTTTATTTTACGAGAGAACTCATTTAACAAAAGTTAATATATCGCGAGGTGCTCAACATATATACAAAGCAAATGATAGGACTATAAGTGAAAACTGCATATTGGAATCTGGACAACTGGTTTCGGTTTTAAAACCCACTACAAGTAAACAACTATACTGAGTGTTCGTTGGTGTAACGACACATGCCACGGTTATAGCCTGACTTCGTTGGTGTACCGACACATGCCACGGTTATAGCCTGACTTCGTTGGTGTACCGACACATGCCACGGTTATAGCCTGACGTCGTTGGTATACCGACACATGCCACGGTTATAGCCTGACGTCGTTGGTGTACCGACACATGCCACGGTTATAGCCTGACGTCGTTGGTATACCGACACATGCCACGGTTATAGCCTGACTTCGTTGGTGTACCGACACATGCCACGGTTATAGCCTGACTTCGTTGGTGTACCGACACATGTCACGGTTATAGCCTGACTTCGTTGGTGTACCGACACATGCCACGGTTATAGCCTGACGTCGTTGGTATACCGACACATGCCACGGTTATAGCCTGACGTCGTTGGTATACCGACACATGCCACGGTTATAGCCTGACTTCGTTGATATGGGGAGCTTTATTTTACGAGAGAACCCATTTAACAAAAGTTAATCTACCATGAGGCCTTCAACATATATACAAATATAAGTGAAAACTGCATATTGGAATTATATATTATAGTAATGTTAAAGCTGAACAGTAGAGCAACTATATGTATTTGTCATAAATGACCACTTGTACTATTCAGTTCGAAGATATGTATATGGTATCCTAATTCTCCATAACAATGCATAGCCTTTTCCACAAGTGTTCACTTACTTCCCTTTGTCAGACAAGTCCAGACAAGTCCATACAATTCATATATATCTGTATTTTAACTTTTGATGTACTAATCTCTCTACACTTTTCTTTGTAACGAAGTGTGTGTGTATGTCTTGTTGAGTCGGTGTTAATTATTTTTAGAATGGGCACTACTGTTGACTGATTGTGCTAGCTGGTTATATTCGCAATGAATAACATGAAGAAATGAACGAATGTGTAACCAATCAGCATGATGTGTCTTAAACATCAGTGTCGTTGGAATTTGACTTGTCCATCAGTGTCGTTGGAATTGGCTTGTCCATCAGTCTCGTTGGAATTTGAATTGTCCATCAGTTTCGTTGGAATTTGACTTGTCCATCAGTCTCGTTGGAATTGGCTTGTCCATCAGTCTCGTTGGAATTTGACTTGTCCATCAGTCTCGTTGGAATTTGACTTGTCCATCAGTCTCGTTGGAATTTGACTTGTCCATCAGTCTCGTTGGAATTTGACTTGTCCATCAGTCTCGTTGGAATTTGACTTGTCCATCAGTCTCGTTGGAATTTGATTTGTCCAGCAGTCTCGTTGGAATTTGATTTGTCCAGCAGTCTCGTTGGAATTTGACATGTCCAGCAGTGTTTTTACTTCACATTCACTTTTCGTTGCACTTTGTATTCTCGTTGTTGCAATTCGTTAAAGTTAACGACGTGTTCAGATGCTTATTTGGAAGACCCAGGCATCCCATATCCAACAAGCACTTCAATTAGTGGAAGTCGCGATAGCGTAGTGGTTGCGCATTCGCTTCAGGTGCAAAATACCCGGAGTTCATATCCAGCTGTAGCCGTTACGATTGTGCACTTAAATTCCACATTGCATCTTCTCCCTCCCTCGAGGCGATGGATTCCATCAGGATTGAGGTGTCGAGATTGATTAATATACAATGTAAGTAGTAAGAACTTGTTTTGCAGTCGAGCGGAAAAAAATGTGTATACACTATAACAAGCATTTAACAAACTTGATCTTTTCAAACATGGCATTGTATTTGATGTCTTATACGGTCTGCATACTCCTAACATTTCTAATTTTACTAGCTTGCCGATCTGAAGATGTCCATCCAAACCCAGGCCCAAGTACACTCTCTTACAGATCGACTTCTTCGTCTTCCATGTTGTCAATCCACTCGATAGATTGGTCAAATACAAGTATCATCTATGCATTACAATGTCCAGAGTATAATATATAAACTTGACATAATCTACGTCGAATTTAAAGATTTCGATATCCTCTCTTTTCTGAAACTGTGTTAAATGCATCAATATCACAAGGAATGTTGACTTTCGATAACTTTCTTGAACCAGAACGAAAGACCGAATTGGCGACATTCATGGTTGTGTCCTGTTATATGTTAGAAATACACATCCAGGTGTTGCATGTATATGTATTGAGCTTGTTACCAGAACTATGTACATTTTAGTGGTGTTTTTATCGTGTACCGATAAGGTATATCATATCAGCATGCTCGAATTGAAGACCTGATACATCTAGCTGTGGACATCGGACTTAAGGATAGTGTCTATATGTCCTAACCGGGATACATCTAGCTGTGGACACCGGAATTAAGGATAGTGTCCTAACCGGGATACATCTAGCTGTGGACAGCGAAATTAAGGGTAGTATCCTAACCGGGATACATCTAGCTGTGGACACCGGAATTAAGGATAGTGTCCTAACCGGGATACATCTAGCTGTGGACAGCGGAATTAAGGATAGTATCCTAACCGGCATACATCTAGCTGTGGACACCGGAATTAAGGATAGTGTCCTAACCGGGATACATCTAGCTGTGGACACCGGAATTAAAGATAGTATCCTAACCGGGATACATCTAGCTGTGGACAGCGCAATTAAGGATATTATCCTAACCGGGATACATCTAGCTGTGGACACCGGAATTAAGGATAGTGTCCTAACCGGGATACATCTAGCTGTGGACACCGGAATTAAGGATAGTGTCCTAACCGGGATACATCTAGCTATGGACACCGGAATTAAGGATAGTGTCCTAACCGGGATACATCTAGCTGTGGACACCGGAATTAAAGATAGTATCCTAACTGGGATACATCTAGCTGTGGACAGAGCAATTAAGGATATTATCCTAACCGGGATACATCTAGCTGTGGACACCGGAATTAAGGATATTATCCTAACAGGGATACATCTAGCTGTGGACAGCGCAATTAAGGATATTATCCTAACCGGGATACATCTAGCTGTGGACAGCGGAATTAAGGATAGTATCCTAACCGAGATACATCTAGCTGTGGACAGCGGAATTAAGGATATTATCCTAACCGGGATACATATAGCTGTGGACACCGGAATTAAGGATAGTGTCCTAACCGTGATACATCTAGCTGTGGACAGCAGAATTAAGGATAGTGTCCTAACCGCGATACATCTAGCTGTGGACACCGGAATTAAGGATAGTGTCCTAACCGGGACACATCTAGCTGTGGATGCCGGAATTAAGGATAGTGTCCTAACCGGGATACATCTAGCTGTGGACACGGAGAGTGTCCTAACCGGGATACCTCTAGCTGTGGACATCGGAATTAAGGATAGTGTCCTAACCGGGATACATCTAGCTGTGGACACCGGAATAAAGGATAGTGTCCTAACCGGGATACATCTAGCTGTGGACACCGGAATTAAGGATAGTGTCCTAACCGGGATACATCTAGCTGTGGACACCGGAATAAAGGATAGTGTCTTAACCGGGATACATCTAGCTGTGGACACCGGAATTAAGGATAGTGTCCTAACCGGGACATATCTAGCTGTGGACACCGGCATTAAGGATAGTGTACTAACCGGAATACATCTAGCTGTGGACACCGGAATTAAGGATAGTGTCCTAACCGTGATACATCTAGCTGTGGACAGCAGAATTAAGGATAGTGTCCTAACCGCGATATATCTAGCTGTGGACAACGGAATTAAGGATAGTGTCCTAACCGGGACACATCTAGCTGTGGACAGCGGAATTAAGGATAGTGTCCTAACCGGGATACATCTAGCTGTGGACACCGGAATTAAGGATAGTGTCATGACCGGGATACATCTAGCTGTGGACACCGGAATTAAGGATAGTGTCCTAACCGGGATACATCTAGCTGTGGATGCCGGAATTAAGGATAATGTCCTAACCGTGATACATCTAGCTGTGGGCAGCGGAATTAAGGACAGTGTCCTAACCGGGATGCATCTAGCTGTGGGCAGCGGAATTAAGGATAGTGGCCTAACCGGGATACATCTAGCTGTGGACACCGGAATTAAGGATAGTGTCCTAACCGGGATACATCTAGCTGTGGACACCGGAATTAAGGATAGTGTCCTAACCGGGATACATCTAGCTGTGGACACCGGAATTAAGGATAGTGTCCTAACCGTGATACATCTAGCTGTGGACACCGGAATTAAGGATAGTGTCCTAACCGGGATACATCTAGCTGTGGACAGCGGAATTAAGTATAGTATCCTAACCGGGATACATCTAGCTGTGGACACCGGAATTAAGGATAGTGTCCTAACCGGGATACATCTAGCTGTGGACAGCGGAATTAAGAATAGTATCCTAACCGGGATACATCTAGCTGTGGACACCGGAATTAAGGATATTGTCCTAACCGGGATACATCTAGCTGTGGACACCGGAATTAAGGATAGTGTCCTAACCGTGATAAATCTAGCTGTGGACACCGGAATTAAGGATAATGTCCTAACCGTGATACATCTAGCTGTGGACACCGGAATTAAGGATAGTGTCCTAACCGGGACACATCTAGCTGTGGACACAGGAATTAAGGATAGTGTCCTAACCGGGACACATCTAGCTGTGGACACCGGAATTAAGGATAGTGTCATAACCGGGATACATCTAGCTGTGGATGCCGGAATTAAGGATAATGTCCTAACCGTGATACATCTAGCTGTGGGCAGCGGAATTAAGGACAGTGTCCTAACCGGGATGCATCTAGCTGTGGGCAGCGGAATTAAGGACAGTGTCCTAACCGGGATACATCTAGCTGTGGACACCGGAATTAAGGATAGTGTCTTAACCGGGATACATCTAGCTGTGGACACCGGAATTAAGGATATTGTCTTAACCGGGATACATCTAGCTGTGGACAGCGGAATTAAGGATAGTGTCCTAACCGGGATACATCTAGCTGTGGACACCGGAATTAAGGATAGTGTCCTAACCGGGATACATCTAGCTGTGGACACCGGAATTAAGGATAGTGTCCTAACCGGGATACATCTAGCTGTGGACACCGGAATTAAGGATAGTGTCCTAACCGTGATACATCTAGCTGTGGACAGCGGAATTAAGGATAGTGTCCTAACCGCGATACATCTAGCTGTGGACACCGGAATTAAGGATAGTGTCCTAACCGGGATACATCTAGCTGTGGACACCGGAATTAAGGATAGTGTCATAACCGGGATACATCTAGCTGTGGATGCCGGAATTAAGGATAGTGTCCTAACCGGGATACATCTAGCTGTGGACACGGATAGTGTCCTAACCGGGATACATCTAGCTGTGGACACCGGAATTAAGGATAGTGTCCTAACCGGGATACATCTAGCTGTGGACACCGGAATTAAGGATAGTGTCCTAACCGGGATACATCTAGCTGTGGACACCGGAATTAAGGATAGTGTCCTAACCGTGATACATCTAGCTGTGGACACCGGAATTAAGGATAGTGTCCTAACCGGGATACATCTAGCTGTGGACACCGGAAAAGGATAGTGTCCTAACCGGATACATCTAGCTGTGGACACCGGAATTAAGGATAGTGTCCTAACCGGGATACATCTAGCTGTGGACAGCGGAATTAATAGTATCCTAACCGGATACATCTAGCTGTGGACACCGGAATTAAGGATAGTGTCCTAACCGGGATACATCTAGCTGTGGACAGCGGAATTAAGGATAGTATCCTAACCGGGATACATCTAGCTGTGGACACCGGAATTAAGGATAGTGTCCTAACCGGGATACATTTAGCTGTGGACACCGGAATTAAGGACAGTGTCTTAACCGGGATACATCTAGCTGTGGACACCGGAATTAAGGACATGTCTTAACCGGGATACATCTAGCTGTGGACACCGGAATTAGGGACAGTGGCTTAACCGGGATACATCTAGCTGTGGACACCGGAATTAAGGACATTGTCTTAACCGGGATACATCTAGCTGTGGACAGCGGAATTAAGAATAGTGTCCTAACCGGGATACATCTAGCTGTGGACACCGGAATTAAGGATAGTGTCCTAACCGGGATACATCTATCTGTGGGCAGCGGAATTAAGGATAGTGTCCTAACCGGAATACATCTAGCTGTGGACACCGGAATTAAGGATAGTGTCCTAACCGTGATACATCTAGCTGTGGACAGCAGAATTAAGGATAGTGTCCTAACCGCGATACATCTAGCTGTGGACACCGGAATTAAGGATATTGTCCTAACCGGGACACATCTAGCTGTGGACACCGGAATTAAGGATAGTGTCATAACCGGGATACATCTAGCTGTGGACACCGGAATTAAGGATAATGTCCTAACCGTGATGCATCTAGCTGTGGACACCGGAATTAAGGATAATGTCCTAACCGTGATACATCTAGCTGTGGGCAGCGGAATTAAGGACAGTGTCCTAACCGGGATGCATCTAGCTGTGGGCAGCGGAATTAAGGATAGTGTCCTAACCGGGATACATCTAGCTGTGGACACCGGAATTAAGGATAGTGTCCTAACCGGGATACATCTAGCTGTGGACAGCGGAATTAAGGATAGTATCCTAACCGGGATACATCTAGCTGTGGACACCGGAATTAAGGATAGTGTCCTAACCGGGATACATCTAGCTGTGGACAGCGGAATTAAGGATAGTGTCCTAACCGGGATACATCTAGCTGTGGACACCGGAATTAAGGATAGTGTCCTAACCGGGATACATCTAGCTGTGGACACCGGAATTAAGGATAGTGTCCTAACCGGGATACATCTAGCTGTGGACACCGGAATTAAGGATAGTGTCCTAACCGGGATACATCTAGCTGTGGACACCGGAATTAAGGATAGTGTCCTAACCGGGATACATCTAGCTGTGGACACCGGAATTAAGGATAGTGTCCTAACCGGGATACATCTAGCTGTGGACCCGGAATTAAGGATAGTGTCCTAACCGGTACATCTAGCTGTGGACAGAATTAAGATATTCCTAACCGGATACATCTAGCTGTGGACACCGGAATTAAGGATATTATCCTAACAGGGATACATCTAGCTGTGGACAGCGCAATTAAGGATATTATCCTAACCGGGATACATCTAGCTGTGGACAGCGGAATAAAGGATAGTATCCTAACCGGGATACATCTAGCTGTGGACAGCGGAATTAAGGATATTATCCTAACCGGGATACATATAGCTGTGGACACCGGAATTAAGGATAGTGTCCTAACCGGGACACATCTAGCTGTGGACACCGGCATTAAGGATAGTGTCCTAACCGGAATACATCTAGCTGTGGACACCGGAATTAAGGATAGTGTCCTAACCGTGATACATCTAGCTGTGGACAGCAGAATTAAGGATAGTGTCCTAACCGCGATACATCTAGCTGTGGACACCGGAATTAAGGATAGTGTCCTAACCGGGACACATCTAGCTGTGGACACCGGAATTAAGGATAGTGTCCTAACCGGGATACATCTAGCTGTGGACACGGATAGTGTCCTAACCGGGATACATCTAGCTGTGGACATCGGAATTAAGGATAGTGTCCTAACCGGGATACATCTAGCTGTGGACACCGGAATAAAGGATAGTGTCCTAACCGGGATACATCTAGCTGTGGACACCGGAATTAAGGATAGTGTCCTAACCGGGATACATCTAGCTGTGGACACCGGAATAAAGGATAGTGTCTTAACCGGGATACATCTAGCTGTGGACATCGGAATTAAGGATAGTGTCCTAACCGGGATACATCTAGCTGTGGACACCGGAATTAAGGATAAGTGTCCTAACCGGGACACATCTAGCTGTGGACACCGGCATTAAGGATAGTGTCCTAACCGGAATACATCTAGCTGTGGACACCGGAATTAAGGATAGTGTCCTAACCGTGATACATCTAGCTGTGGACAGCAGAATTAAGGATAGTGTCCTAACCGCGATACATCTAGCTGTGGACACCGGAATTAAGGATAGTGTCCTAACCGGGACACATCTAGCTGTGGACACCGGAATTAAGGATAGTGTCATAACCGGGATACATCTAGCTGTGGACACCGGAATTAAGGATAGTGTCCTAACCGGGATACATCTAGCTGTGGACACCGGAATTAAGGATAGTGTCCTAACCGGGATACATCTAGCTGTGGACACCGGAATTAAGGATAGTGTCCTAACCGGGATACATCTAGCTGTGGACACCGGAATTAAGGATAGTGTCCTAACCGGGATACATCTAGCTGTGGACACCGGAATTAAGGATAGTGTCCTAACCGTGATACATCTAGCTGTGGACACCGGAATTAAGGATAGTGTCCTAACCGGATACATCTAGCTGTGGACACCGGAATTAAGGATAGTGTCCTAACCGGATACATCTAGCTGTGGACACCGGAATTAAGGATAGTGTCCTAACCGGGATACATCTAGCTGTGGACACCGGAATTAAGGATAGTGTCCTAACCGGGATACATCTAGCTGTGGACACCGGAATTAAGGATAGTGTCCTAACCGGGATACATCTAGCTGTGGACACCGGAATTAAGGATAGTGTCCTAACCGGGATACATCTAGCTGTGGACACCGGAATTAAGGATAGTGTCCTAACCGGGATACATCTAGCTGTGGACACCGGAATTAAGGATAGTGTCCTAACCGGGATACATCTAGCTGTGGACAGCGGAATTAAGGATAGTATCCTAACCGGGATACATCTAGCTGTGGACACCGGAATTAAGGATATTGTCCTAACCGGGATACATTTAGCTGTGGACACCGGAATTAAGGACAGTGTCTTAACCGGGATACATCTAGCTGTGGACACCGGAATTAGGGACAGTGGCTTAACCGGGATACATCTAGCTGTGGACACCGGAATTAAGGACATTGTCTTAACCGGGATACATCTAGCTGTGGACAGCGGAATTAAGAATAGTGTCCTAACCGGGATACATCTATCTGTGGGCAGCGGAATTAAGGATAGTGTCCTAACCGGAATACATCTAGCTGTGGACACCGGAATTAAGGATAGTGTCCTAACCGTGATACATCTAGCTGTGGACAGCAGAATTAAGGATAGTGTCCTAACCGCGATACATCTAGCTGTGGACACCGGAATTAAGGATAGTGTCCTAACCGGGACACATCTAGCTGTGGACACCGGAATTAAGGATAGTGTCATAACCGGGATACATCTAGCTGTGGACACCGGAATTAAGGATACTGTCCTAACCGTGATACATCTAGCTGTGGGCACCGGAATTAAGGATAGTGTCATAACCGTGATGCATCTAGCTGTGGACACCGGAATTAAGGATAATGTCCTAACCGTGATACATCTAGCTGTGGGCAGCGGAATTAAGGACAGTGTCCTAACCGGGATGCATCTAGCTGTGGGCAGCGGAATTAAGGATAGTGTCCTAACCGGGATACATCTAGCTGTGGACACCGGAATTAAGGATAGTGTCCTAACCGGGATACATCTAGCTGTGGACACCGGAATTAAGGATAGTGTCCTAACCGGGATACATCTAGCTGTGGACACCGGAATTAAGGATAGTGTCCTAACCGTGATACATCTAGCTGTGGACACCGGAATTAAGGATAGTCCTAACCGTGATACATCTAGCTGTGGACACCGGAATTAAGGATAGTGTCCTAACCGGATACATCTAGCTGTGGACACCGGAATTAAGGATAGTGTCCTAACCGGGATACATCTAGCTGTGGACAGCGGAATTAAGGATAGTGTCCTAACCGGGATACATCTAGCTGTGGACACCGGAATTAAGGATAGTGTCCTAACCGGGATACATCTAGCTGTGGACACCGGAATTAAGGATAGTGTCCTAACCGGGATACATCTAGCTGTGGACACCGGAATTAAGGATAGTGTCCTAACCGGGATACATCTAGCTGTGGACAGCGGAATTAAGGATAGTATCCTAACCGGGATACATCTAGCTGTGGACACCGGAATTAAGGATAGTGTCCTAACCGGGATACATCTAGCTGTGGACACCGGAATTAAGGATAGTGTCCTAACCGGGACACATCTAGCTGTGGACACCGGCATTAAGGATAGTGTCCTAACCGGAATACATCTAGCTGTGGACACCGGAATTAAGGATAGTGTCCTAACCGTGATACATCTAGCTGTGGACAGCAAAATTAAGGATAGTGTCCTAACCGCGATACATCTAGCTGTGGACACCGGAATTAAGGATAGTGTCCTAACCGGGACACATCTAGCTGTGGACACCGGAATTAAGGATAGTGTCATAACCGGGATACATCTAGCTGTGGATGCCGGAATTAAGGATAGTGTCCTAACCGGGATACATCTAGCTGTGGACACGGATAGTGTCCTAACCGGGATACATCTAGCAGTGGACATCGGAATTAAGGATAGTGTCCTAACCGGGATACATCTAGCTGTGGACACCGGAATAAAGGATAGTGTCCTAACCGGGATACATCTAGCTGTGGACACCGGAATTAAGGATAGTGTCCTAACCGGGATACATCTAGCTGTGGACACCGGAATTAAGGATAGTGTCTTAACCGGGATACATCTAGCTGTGGACACCGGAATTAAGGATAGTGTCCTAACCGGGATACATCTAGCTGTGGACACCGGAATTAAGGATAGTGTCCTAACCGGGACACATCTAGCTGTGGACACCGGAATTAAGGATAGTGTCCTAACCGGAATACATCTAGCTGTGGACACCGGAATTAAGGATAGTGTCCTAACCGTGATACATCTAGCTGTGGAGGAATTAAGGATAGTGTCCTAACCGGGATACATCTAGCTGTGGACACCGGAATTAAGGATAGTGTCCTAACCGGGATACATCTAGCTGTGGACAGCAGAATTAAGGATAGTGTCCTAACCGCGATACATCTAGCTGTGGACACCGGAATTAAGGATAGTGTCCTAACCGGGATACATCTAGCTGTGGACACCGGAATTAAGGATAGTGTCATAACCGGGATACATCTAGCTGTGGACACCGGAATTAAGGATAGTGTCCTAACCGGGATACATCTAGCTGTGGACACCGGAATTAAGGATAGTGTCCTAACCGTGATACATCTAGCTGTGGACACCGGAATTAAGGATAATGTCCTAACCGTGATACATCTAGCTGTGGACACCGGAATTAAGGATAGTGTCCTAACCGGGATACATCTAGCTGTGGACAGCGGAATTAAGGATAGTGTCCTAACCGGGATACATCTAGCTGTGGACACCGGAATTAAGGATAGTGTCCTAACCGGGATACATCTAGCTGTGGACACCGGAATTAAGGATAGTGTCCTAACCGGGATACATCTAGCTGTGGACACCGGAATTAAGGATAGTGTCCTAACCGGGATACATCTAGCTGTGGACACCGGAATTAAGGATAGTGTCATAACCGGGATACATCTAGCTGTGGACACCGGAATTAAGGATAGTGTCCTAACCGGGATACATCTAGCTGTGGACACGGATAGTGTCCTAACCGGGATACATCTAGCTGTGGACATCGGAATTAAGGATAGTGTCCTAACCGGGATACATCTAGCTGTGGACACCGGAATTAAGGATAGTGTCCTAACCGGGATACATCTAGCTGTGGACACCGGAATTAAGGATAGTGTCCTAACCGTGATACATCTAGCTGTGGACACCGGAATTAAGGATAGTGTCCTAACCGTGATACATCTAGCTGTGGACACCGGAATTAAGGATAGTGTCCTAACCGGGATACATCTAGCTGTGGACACCGGAATTAAGGATAGTGTCCTAACCGGGATACATCTAGCTGTGGACGCCGGAATTAAGGATAGTGTCCTAACCGGGATACATCTAGCTGTGGACACGGATAGTGTCCTAACCGGGATACATCTAGCTGTGGACACGGAATTAAGGATAGTGTCCTAACCGGGATACATCTAGCTGTGGACACCGGAATTAAGGATAGTGTCCTAACCGGGATACATCTAGCTGTGGACACCGGAATTAAGGATAGTGTCCTAACCGGGATACATCTAGCTGTGGACACCGGAATTAAGGATAGTGTCCTAACCGGGATACATCTAGCTGTGGACACCGGAATTAAGGATAGTGTCCTAACCGGGATACATCTAGCTGTGGACACCGGAATTAAGGATAGTGTCCTAACCGGGATACATCTAGCTGTGGACACCGGAATTAAGGATAGTGTCCTAACCGGGATACATCTAGCTGTGGACACCGGAATTAAGGATAGTGTCCTAACCGGGATACATCTAGCTGTGGACACCGGAATTAAGGATAGTGTCCTAACCGGGATACATCTAGCTGTGGACACCGGAATTAAGGATAGTGTCCTAACCGGGATACATCTAGCTGTGGACACCGGAATTAAGGATAGTGTCCTAACCGGGATACATCTAGCTGTGGACACCGGAATTAAGGATAGTGTCCTAACCGGGATACATCTAGCTGTGGACACCGGAATTAAGGATAGTGTCCTAACCGGGATACATCTAGCTGTGGACACCGGAATTAAGGATAGTGTCCTAACCGGGATACATCTAGCTGTGGACACCGGAATTAAGGATAGTGTCCTAACCGGGATACATCTAGCTGTGGACACCGGAATTAAGGATAGTGTCCTAACCGTGATACATCTAGCTGTGGACAGCAGAATTAAGGATAGTGTCCTAACCGGGATACATCTAGCTGTGGACACCGGAATTAAGGATAGTGTCCTAACCGGGACACATCTAGCTGTGGACACCGGAATTAAGGATAGTGTCATAACCGGGATACATCTAGCTGTGGATGCCGGAATTAAGGATAGTGTCCTAACCGGGATACATCTAGCTGTGGACACCGGAATTAAGGATAGTGTCCTAACCGGGATACATCTAGCTGTGGACACCGGAATTAAGGATAGTGTCCTAACCGGGATACATCTAGCTGTGGACACCGGAATTAAGGATAGTGTCCTAACCGGGATACATCTAGCTGTGGACACCGGAATTAAGGATAGTGTCCTA